>OX183132.1:10787302-10987004 GCA_945261195.1 Cryptosula pallasiana
TAAAATTATTTCTTTTATTTTAGAATAACAATTATCGAAGATGAGAGGATCAGTTTTCAACAAAATTTCCTCCTTGAGCAATAACTGAGAAGATACTACTTGTTGTTTTCTATACTGCTAAAAGAACATCAAGACGACATTGTATAAAAATCATTTGTCGTGCATTAAACAACAAGCGTGTAGCGAATGTTATCCACAATGTGAAAGAACATGAAAAACAAATTTGAAATGATTTTGATAATACTGGGAATCCTATTCGATGGAAAGATGATATTTTATTTTATTATTAGATGCTATAAAAACTAAAGTGATAAAGAAATATGACGTTCAGTCGGAGCAAATCATACTTGTTCAATTCGTGTCTGAGACACATAGAAAACGTACCTGCTAATCATATCTCTCTTCCATGTGGAAAACTCATCTACTGCAGTGAGTGTAAGGAAAAAAACTTTCTGAAAGCTCATCAGAACTGAAACACTGTCTAATCCATGATTTTCAAGTTCAGATTAAAGGATTTATGACAATCTACATGAGTTAGCGCAATATTTATCACACTTGACCTCAAAAAAGAATATGATGAACAAATTGAAAATTTTAAAGATTACATACACATTTTTGTTTGATAACGCATCATTTAACCTTTTTTAATCATCGGAATAACAGCAAACATGTTGCGTGATGAAGACTGTGCTCATCAAGAAGCTTCCAATGCTATAGGAGGCAAAACCTTTTAGGCTGAAGTCTCTGATGAAATGTTGAAGATTTTTATTTTACGGAAGAAGGTGTAAACTGCGTACTAGGAGAAAGTTTTTACAAGCACGCAACAAATCTATCACTACTAAACTGTCACTGTTCACAAAGTGATCGACAATGTAGCGCTAGCGACAGATACGCCGAATCGGTGGAATATACTGGA
Organism: Cryptosula pallasiana; assembly: GCA_945261195.1. Classification (NCBI taxonomy): domain Eukaryota; kingdom Metazoa; phylum Bryozoa; class Gymnolaemata; order Cheilostomatida; family Cryptosulidae; genus Cryptosula; species Cryptosula pallasiana. Next base: position 10,788,219 of record OX183132.1, read on the forward strand.
TCTACCAAACAAGAACTGACAGATGCTAGCGACCAGTATGATAAAAGACAAGTTTTAAAAACTACAAAATAGGATTGTTGGTGTATGATGGATGGATAAACGCTTCTTTGAATCTTTCCTTTGATGATTTAAAGTGTTTCTTTATGTTAAACAACTTACACGCTCAATTAAATCACTACCTGCTACCTACAACTCAAAGCAAACTGTCTTACCAGCAATTAAAAGATAGATTACTTGCAATAGGTTATCCATACGTATACAGTCGTGTTGATGATAATTAGAAAAGCTTGATGAACGTTGATGATTCAACAACCCGTATCCAAGGAATCATAAGAGAAGCGATAAAAACAAATCTGCTTCATTCATCGATGAGCTGTACAAGGAACATGGGTGGGGAATTGCGAGGCTTCAAGTCAATCGCTACATAGGCTGATTTGGTTCCTAACTTCATAAATAACCACTTTGAACACATTCATTTGGTGCGCTTGGATCCTCTTATTGTTCAACTCATTACTAAAGAGGTATTTTACTTTGTGTTAGGACTCAATTTAGCTCGCAAATCGATACAAAGTAGATGTTTACGTTTTAATTATACTTCAATAGCGAATCCTCTTGAATGCTTAAACTGCTCTAGGAACTTTGACCCAAAATTCTGCTGTCAAGAAGACAAGATGATCGATTTTAAGGAGCTCAAGAGGGCGATTGATTTGATTGATGTAAAATAATGTTTGGAAGATGCTGAGCTTGGTAATTTGGTAGATTTTTCAATTTTGAAACGTTTATCCTCATTTCAGTGGAAAACTTTACATATTTTCTTGACTCAGACACAGCTGGAACCAATCACTTTGACGGCATTGTCTCGCATTTCCAAAAGCAACTGAGCGAGATGAATAAGTCAATAGTTGTTCACGTATAAATGACAAGTTCATCAACAAGTAAAAGCATTTAGTTGTCAATGCTGAAAGCAAAAGAGTTTTGGAGATGAGTTGCACAATCCTCTTGGTGTTGATGGTGTCACTTCTCAATGCTAGTTGAAACTTTTACACCGACAATCTTGATGAATGTATTGACGAAGTTATGGAAAGGGGTATACGATATACAGATGCAGATGGCCATAACTGCGTGAGACTCTACCCCTCTGAGTTTTTGTATTGCGATTTTCTCGTTCTTTAAAACGCCTTTTGCATTTGGAAGATCCAAACCTCTACAAATTAAAAATCTTGTGATACTGCAACAAAACTCAGTTCCAATGAAGAGAATGTGTGACAGAAGTTGAAAATGATACCGGATGTCTCACCCAAAATACAAAACTAATTTGGAATGGATAATTCTGCGCATTTGACTACAAAGTCCCGTGTCTGACCTGTCTTGACCTGACAGAAGAATTTGAGACATTTGAGTTTGTATGAGCAAGATGCAATCAGTCGATCAACATAGAAGCAACTACTATCATCGCTGATGTTGATGGTGTCAAAGGTGTGAATTTGTCATTATCGAGTTTTGAAAGTCTAAAGACTGTTTAAAACAAGATTATCATGAGCATTACATGTCAAGGAGATAAGAGACAGATATGATCCCAACATTCCAAATACTGAGTTTTAATTGTAACATATTAACCAAATGCGGCTGATGTTTAAGACACTTAACTCTAGTAGATGAAAAGCTCAAGAAATAATCTACAACATCATACCAACCCTTATCTAAATCAACATAGCAAAATACAATATTATAACACCTGGTGCACGCAAAAAGGTACCTCAGGCAACACAGAAAATTAGAAACAGCTGGTGCGCACAAAAAGGTGGCAGGAACCAAGAAAACCCGATAAATAATCAACATACCACAATACTAAATACCATAAATTCTAAACACCTGGTGCACACAAAAAAACACCCGGTAAACAGGACTAAGAGAACCTCCAAAACCTAAACTGCGCTATGAAAACCAATGTCTAAATCAGCATTCCACACTATAAATTGCATACATTGTAAATAAATGGTGCACACAAAAAGGTCCCTCACAGGTTATCACGGTAAATGGTGCCTACTCCAAGTTCACCTGGAACCAAGAGAACCTGTGCCTTAGACTCAATGACAGAGGTCTGCTCCCGTATTAATACTGATGTGTAAGTGCACTTTGTTGCTACGTTGTCTTGTATAGCTATTTGTTAACATCCTAAAGAGATTGGCAGAAGATTCCTTAATAACAGATGAACGGTTTGTAAAAAAGCTGAACTTTTTGAGTGAATCATCAGACCTGACTGAAAAATGGTCAAGGCACAATTTGAAATATATAAAGTGGCAAAAAACATGGGGCAATGAGTGCCAAGGAACAGATTGCAAACTTTTTAGTACTGATGGGACCCAAAGTTTTTCTGATCTTTGCCCAGTTCAACAACGAGGTCCCAGCATAAGCAAAGACACTAAAAATTGTTATTAAGTTATTTGATACTCACTTTGAGCCAGTCAAAAATGTCATTTATGAGCGAGTAAAATTTAATAACATTAAGAAATGTAGCAATACAATACATAACTTTATCACAGAACTGCAGTCACAGGCTGATAGTTTTAAGTACGGAACAACGAGGAATGACTTGGTCTGTTACAGGATTGTTGTCGGGGTGACAGAAAAAAAATTAAGATAATTTATCATCGATACGGGAGGACTTGACCTTGCCAAAGGAACTACATAAGGCTAAACAATAGGTTAGTCATCATGAGCAGGCAGCCATTTTGAATAGTAGTGTTAAAGACGACGTTTCACAGCCACGATTCAAACGAGGAGCTGCTTTAAACAAGAAACCAGATACAGAAGAGAAGCGTGCGGCGAGTGAGAATAGGTGCCCGTATTGTTACAGGAAGGGAAATGCCAAAGGTCAGGGCCCAGCACGTAACCCGACTTGTTATAAATGTGAAGCAAAAAGACACTGGGCAAAAGTATGCAAAACAAGACAAGAGTCAATGACAGAAAAAGTCCATTGTGACACTGATGTGGATGGGTTGTTTTGGGGAGACCAGTCATTATGACTAGCTGCCTTTGAGTCAGTTTGAAGAACTGACAAATCATGGTTCGTTACAGTTATAGTAAGTTGTGTTCTTGTAAAATTCAAAGTTGACACAGGTGCCGCCGTCACAGCAATGCCATCATACATGAAGGATTCCTGTAAATGCCAAGTTAGACCATCTCGTAAAATACTGTTGAGGTTTTCTGCAGTGTGTTGACAGAAGCTTTACCGACACCTGTTGGGAGTAGCCCGCATGTAGTAATAAAGCATACAATATTTGCTGAAAGCGAACAAGCGGTAGCGCGAGCTTCGCAATGTAAGGCAGTTGCTTACCGTTATCCAAGGCTACTGGTTTGGGGGTAGCAATCTCGAATTTAAATGGTTATAATACAGACTATAGCTAAAGCATTATGGCAATGTCCTGTTCTTTGCTACGGGAGATCTGTATTTATGCAGACAGATCCGGTTTATTCAAGGTACTCAAACTAGTTTCCAAGAACGTTTTATAGACAGCTTAGTGCTTCAGGCAAAGCAATCACACTAATCAGAAGAGTTTCAGGTTCAACAACAGTATATATTATCGATAATATACAAAACCTTGTAACCAGAGAAAGTTCACGAAGTGTATAACAAGCTTGACAATAATCAGAAATCCCACTACTTCACACCAAGTAAGTCCCAGAACACACTTCTTTATCTTCAAAAGCACCAGGTGTATTCAAAACCAACACTCAACTAACTCTAAAGCACTGGGTGATCTGCTCTTCTATTTATAAAAAGCATAGCAGTTGAAATGGCTAAACATGGAACACAATGATTGGATAAATACATACAACAGTGATTGCTTAAACATAAGCAATCACATTAGCGGTCAAGTTCTTACAGAGCCAGACATAAAATATACAAATGTAATGACATAAGCTGGCCCCCCGGACATCGCTAATTAATAAAATTTATAACAACAAAACATATATGTCAAAGATGGCTACTTTGAACTACCATAGCCTGGCTTTCTTTCGCTACAATCCTGTGGACGGCTCGCATCGGCATGTCAGGTAGGAACTTGATATTGCCTGGTTGCTAGGTATCCATAAGGTCACGGTCATCTCCTTCATATTACTAGTGAATGGTCGATCATCCTGCGCACGGCTGCTTTGTATAAATCTAACACAATATTAAGAGTAACAAGGAATAATAGGTTAAGAGTCTTAAGGGAAGCAAAAGCTGTACTTGAACTGAATGGCAAAATGGCCTGAGAGTTGATATATTTCATTGTATAGCGAGTTATGCCACTTCTCATGAAACCATCTAATGAATGCCTAAATCTAATTCGATTCATGGGTAGCGTTTGTTTTGGTGTGCGCCATCACTGAAAGGCTAAAGACGAAGCTTTTCAGTGGGCTTGACACAATGAACCCTGAAGTTGACATTCAGCTGAAAAAAGGTGACGCTACTGGTCCAAGTCACCTCGGCGATTTGCAACAGCTCAAAAGCATTCATTTTTGGAAGAGCTAAGGAGGATGAATTAGTTAGGAGTCATAAAGAAAACAGAAAATCTAACATATTGGTGCTCTCGGTGCGTGGTAGTCCCGAAGAAAGATGGGAAATTGAGAGTGTGCATCGACTACACGGAATTAAACGAAGTAGTGAGGATAGGATACCACCCTCTACTAACTTCAGAGGAAACATTGAGTTTTTAGTTTGGAATGCATGGATATTCAGTAAGCTTGATGCCACTGTGGGTATTGGCAGATGAATCACTACATTTATAGCGCGTTTCAGACGGTATTGTAGCAAGAGACTCCCCTTCGGTATAATTGGGATCTTCCAGCGGGAAATGCAGAAAAATCTAGTAGATTTAAACGAGGTCGTTTTTCTAATGGATGACATTCTAGTTTGTGCAGAGAGTCAACAAGAGCACGACGCTAACTTGAAGCGAGTCCTTGAAATATTGAGAGACTTTAAATGCAGAAAAATGCGAATTCAATAAAATAGAAATAAAATTTCTATGGCATGTCATAACATGAGAGGGTCTCAAGGTGGACCTGAAAAGACTAAAGTCATTGTACAATTTCCGACACCTAACAGCCGAAATGATCTGAAGCGATCTTTTGGTATCGTAAACGACTCAGGAAAGCTGTCCGGATCTATCGTCGGATGCAGCATTCAATTGAGGCATTTTATGGGTAAAGATAGTGACTGGCATTTAACCCCTGAACTTGCCAATGAATTTAGGAAACTGAAGTCACTAATCTATCTGGAGAGCAACAGATACAGTGTGGTGGCCAGGCCTGACAGCTGAAATACATGTGTTAATAAAAGCATGCCCCAAGTTTGAGGAGTTTCGATCGAAACAACAGGAACCCCTAGTTAGCAAACCTCTGCCTGAGCACCCATGTTGGCATGTGGCCACCCATCTATGTGAAAAGGATTGGAAGAAATTTATGGTAGTTGTAGATTACTACAGTAGAATTATTACAGCCAGCGAGCTGACCGGAACAGTTGAAGCCGAAACAGTTGCCTCCAGACTGGTAGCATTGTTTTGCTTGATGGGGGTGCCAAATTGATTTGTGAGTGACAATGGCCTACAGTTTGCCTCAGAAAGGTTTCGGTCATTTATGACCAAATGGGACGTCGGACACATCACTAGTTCTCCCAGACACCCCAATCCAATGGCAAGTTGGAGTGGGAAGTACGAACAGTAAAACAATTACAGAACAAGAGTGTCAACTTACAAGCTGCCCTTTGGGCCGAAAGGGCCGAGCTTATGTTTGGCCATTCTACGAACTCTATGGGATTTCTGCCAAAAAGACAATCAGTTTAAAACAACTTCAGCAATTTGAAGCATCCCAACGTTATAAGCAGAGATTGTATTACGACTCGAGGCATAGGGTAACGGAAACAAGTCCTATCAAATCGGGGCAGCCTGTAACAGTACGAGTTAGCAATCGGTAGAGGCCAGAGGGGATAGTAACGGCTACTAGAGGGAGATAAGGTGGTTGCCTCCAAGGAAAATGGTACACTGCTCTATCGAAACCGAACGCTTATAAGCAGAGCTGAGGCACGCAGTCCTCAGGTCGCAACAAACCCTGTGTGAAATAGAGAGACCTGCCGACACCCCTGAGCCAGAGTGCAGATCAGGTTCAAGGGAAAAGTCACTGGCTGTGGATGCAGCTGGAACAATTTCTGCCCGCTTCGATGTAAAAGTCCCTGTAGAAGCTAATAATGTGCCGACGCCTCCGGTCAGGGAACCCCGCCAGTTGCGCAAACTAGTAGGTACGGGAGAGAAATGAAATCACCAAAATGACTCAACTTGTCAGCTGTTCTCATTACAGCATGCAATCTTAACAGAAATTCATTGGTAAAAAATGTGGTATCTAGCTACTAGCCAACCATATGTCTCCCTGGGCCTAACTGGGAAGAAACCATCTTGCCTGTGTGACACAACGGTGACGAGTTTCAGATCTCCTTCCTTTATATTCTAGCGGGACCAGTAACCATATACGCATCTACTCCTTACCGTTGGTCGGAAGAAGTGTGTTGAGTGATGTTGCCGTAAGAAGCCAGAAAGTCGGTGGTTCGCCAATTCAACAGGTGTTGAAAAACCTTAACATTGTACCTCAACATATACCTTCTGAATTTTCACGATTACAATCAGCATATTAAGAAGCAAAGCCTAATATGTCAGGGCTTCTATGAGGAGTGGACAGATAAAATAAGGGGAATGGTGACAGTAAAAATCAAGCTGATAGTCAATTTTAACATCACCAGTGGAATGGGGACACCATACATTCATAGGCAAATTTACATGGCAGCCATGGGAAATCCAGGATGTGTAAATATTTCCTTAGAGATGGCCCACAACCCAGGACTCCACAACCCAATAATGGATCGAGGAAGCTCAACGAACGGTCAGATGAAACTGTCAAGCATGGTGCAAGTGTCATGCATAATTTTACTGGACATACTTGACTTCTATTTGTGTCTGTCTTAATTATTGCTTTAGCTTTTTTTCTCTCCTTATTGAGTAGTTATATGTTTGTTATAATTCAATTAACAGCTGCAATTGCACATTAACGTATAAACTAATAAGCAATCTACAGTGGTCTAGTTAGTGTGGTTGCACCGTCAAACTGATGAGCATTTGGTGACTTCATGGAGAAGTGTACCGTGTATTGATTTCGGTGGAACGCATGCAGCTGTGGCATTGTTTTCCCCTATTGTAGCGTAGAGGTGTGAGTGCACCCTGTACACAGCTCACCCGGAAAGCATATGAATTAGGAGGGAAGGTGTAACAGGAACCGGAAGTGAGCGAGGCCTCTATAGGAAGACACGGAGTTCATTAGATGCGCGGACCAGCTAGCAGAAGGAGGTAGGCTACTGACGAGAATCAAGCCGAACAACATATTAAAAGGTAACCAGGTACTTTACAGCAGCCACTGTTGTAATTATGTATCATGATTATGATTTTTGAAAAAAAACAGCAAATTTTCATGGAATTATATGATGTCAGAGCAAGGTAGGATGGCCAGATGTCCCGGATTGTTTGGATTTGTCCCGGTTTTAAAGCCAAAAATACTGGCTGCTGCTATATATATGTATATGTATGTATACATATGTATATATATATGTATATATATATATATATATATATATATATATATATATATATATATATATATATATATATATATATATATATATATATATATATATATATATATATATATATATATATATATATATATATATATATATATATATATATATATATATATATATATATATATATATATATATATATATATATATATATATATATATATATATATATATATATATATATATATATATATATATATATATATAAATATATATATGTATATATATATATATATATGTATATATATATACATATATATATATATAAATATACTGTATACATATATAAGGTGAACGTGCGCATTAACAACTACACACAAAAGCAATAACAATATTTACTTACTGTCAAGATGTTCACAGGAACAATCCCTAGTAGAGGTTTTTTACTGTACTTGGCTAAGTTGTCTTCATAATCCGTTGGCACGCAGGCTCTCTAGGTTGCTAGACATCCAGCTAACATATTCTTCTAATCTAGGTAAGACAACTCCTGGTGTAACTGCTCACACACGAGCGCTCACCGAAATCCACCTCAGACACTTTACTGCATACATTTTTTGGGCGACGCGTGGTACCGAGCATTTCGACCCTCACGCAATATTCGGAATAGGCAAGTCGACTTCTGTGGCACTGACTGACAAAAGAAACTGACAGAATAATTCACTCAAAGCTTGCACCTTAGTTGTGGGAATTTTTGCAGGTGCCTAGCTACCACAATAACATAAACTCCTGCACCATATTATAATCATTATCAATTATTACTTATTATGAATTATCATCATTTATGATAATATTTATTATTATTCTCACTTATTTTTGTTAACAAATCTAGCTGCCACTACGGTTGTTGCTGCTGTGATATTATTAATATTGTTTATTGTTGTTTTATTATTATTGGGATTATTAGTTGATGATAATAATAAATCGGTTTTTACTGATGATTAATAATTTTATTATCAATTATCTTCAAATTATTTGTAGTTACGAAAAAGAATAATAGTCATTATATTATGACAACACTTGGTTGCATTGTGTGTAAGTGCTACACCTGAGAAAAAAAATAAAGAAAATGTGAAAATAAGCAGTTATCAATATGTGTGATATCCCAGGACCATTCCCCACTCCGCGAGTGAAAGTGCTCCTCTTTGAGACAATTCACATTTGGTACTCCTAAAGCAGGGTGTGTATTTTTTACCCAAGAGAGTGTTATTAATTTTTTTTATTGCTGCTGATTATTTTTTCTTACTATTGGTATGGTACGATACTACTAGTTTACGATTAGTTATGATCTAAATAATAATGCAAATAATGTAAATAATGATTACATGAAGAATAATCTATATTAAAACTAATAACAATCGTGATTATGTTGACAGAAAGTTATTAAATAATGACAACAACGACGAAAACGACGACGACTACAACGACTACGACGACTAGGCAACTACGACAACTACAACGACTACGACGACTACGACGACTACGACGACTACGACGACTACGACGACTACGAAGACTACGACGACTACAACGACTACGACGACTACGATAACTATGACGATTACAACGATTACTACGATTACGACTATTACGACTATTATGACTATTATGACTATTGCGACAATTACGACCATTACGATTATTACGACTATTACGACTATTACGACTATTACGACTATTACGATTATGACGATTATGACGATTATGGCGATTATCACGATTCTCACGGTTATGACGGTTATGACGGTTATCACGGTTATCACGGTTATCACGGTTATGACGGTTATCACGGTTATCACGGTTATCACGGTTATTACGGTTATTACGGTTATTACGATTATTACGATTATTAAGATTATTACGATTATTGCAATTATTGCGATTATTGCGATTATTGCGATTATTACAATTATTACAATTATTACGATTACGATTATTACGATTACGATTACGGTTACGGTTACGATTACGGTTACGATTAAGATTAAGATTATGATTACGATTACAATTACCATTATGATGACTATGACGATGACGATGACCATGATGATGATGATGATGACGATGATGATGACGATGACGATGACAATGACGATGACAATGATGATCACGATGACGATGACGATCACGATGACGATCACGATGACAATGACGAAGACGATGACAATGACAATGACAATGACAATGACAATGACGATGACGATGACGATGACAATGACGATGACGATGACGATGTCGATGACGATGACGATGACGATGACGATGACGATGACGATGACGATGACGATGACGATGACGATGACGATGACGATGACGATGACAATGACGATGATGATGATGATGATGATGATGATGATGATGATGATGATGATGATCATCATCATCATCATCATGATCATGATCATGATCTTAATCATAATAATAATGATAACTGTTAGGTTGAATTCAGACGGTTGAGGTAATAACAATAATAATAATAACGATAACAATATTAAAATAATAATTGTAGTAAAAGTAAGAATAAAAATAACAGTAACAGTAAAAGTAACAGTAACAGTAACCGTAACAGTAACACTAACAATAACAAGAATAATGATAAATATAATAATAATAGGAACAGTAACAATAATAATGCTTAATAATAACAAGAACAATCACAATAACAGTAACAATAACAGTAACAAGAACAGTAACGATAACAATAACTAGTAACATGAACAGTAACGATGACAATAACAAAGACAAAAACAACAACAAAAACAGCAACAGCAACAACAAAAACAATGACAACAACAAGAACAATTGCAACATCTACAACTACGAATACGACTACAACAGCGATAATGATAATAATAAAAATGATGGTGATTGATGATGGTGGTGATGATGGTGATGGTGGTTGTGGTGATGGTGGTGGTGTTGATGGTGTTGTTGTGGTGGTGTACTGGTGGTGTTGTGGGGATGTTGGTGGTGCTGTTGTTGATGGAGTTGCTGGTGGGGGTGGTGGTGGTGGTGATGGTGATGTCAGTGATGATGATGATGTTGTTGACGACGACGACGACGAGGATGATGATGATGATGATGACGATGACGATGACGATGACGATAATGATAATGATGATGATGATCATGATGATGATCATGATGATGAGCATAACTATCATGATGATTATAATAATAATATTGATGGTGGTGATGATGGTGGTGATAGTGGTGGTGATGGTGGTGGTGATGGTTGTGGTGGTGTTTGTGATGGTGGCTTTGGTGGTGAAGTTGGCGGTGGCGTTTGCAGTGACATTGGCAGTGGTAGTGATGGTGAGGTGAATGATGACATGAACGGTGACAGCGGCGGCAAAAGCAATAGTGGTGGCCACAGCAATGGTGTCGGTGATGGCAGTGGTGCCAACTGCGATGATTGGTGTGACAGCAGTTGTGGTGGTGGCAACAGTAGCGGTCATGGCGACGGCAGTGGTGGTGTTGGTGGTGGTGGCAATGGCGATGGTGGTAAAAATGGCTGTGATGGTGGCAGCGGCAGTGGTTGTGGCAACGGCGGCGCTGAAGATGGTGGCGACTTCGGTGACAATGTTGGCAACGATGGTGGATACGGCGATGAAAATTGTGGCGACGGGGGTGACAATGGTGGCTACGGTGGTGAGGATGGTGATGACAGCGGTGACAATGGTGGCAACAGCAGTAGCGACAGTGGCGGCAACAGTGACAGCGGTGGCAACGGCAGTGACAATGGTGGAAGTGATGATGGTGGTGACGGTCATGACGATGGTTGCGACAGCGGTGACGATGGCGGCAACAGCAGTGAAGATGGTGGCGACAGCGGTGACGATGGTGGCCACGACAGTGACAATGGTTGTGACCACAACGACGGAAAAACCACGACAACGAAGACAATGGCAACAACAGCAACACTAGCATTAGCAATCATAATAATAATATTAAAATTAATGATAAACGATAAGAGTAATAAATAAGGATGATCATAAAAATAATAGCAATAATAAATAACAACATTATTAATAATAATTAATAACAATAATAGATAGAAATAAATTAAAAATAATAACATTGAAAAGCTAATAATAATGATGTATAGAAAAGACTGTGAGCGATAGTTGTACAACACGGTTACTAGGAAACACTTGGACTATTATTTGTAATATCTTATCTTATTTGTCATCTTGTATTTGTAACCTTTTCTGTAAGCTGCTATTTACTCAAGAGTATACTAGTGAAAAAATGAATGTAATTTAACTGTTCATGTAAATATAGTTGCAAACTCCTTCGCTCAGAAGCATTATCACCTAGCTGATTATATTCTTAAAGACTGATTAATCACTCTATTTTTCACTTTTGCTCTCTTTCTCACACACACATGCAACTACAACAAGCTCTGCTACTCCAGAGGACAATAGCTATACAACTTATTGTAGAAATAGCTGCGTATTGTATGAACTAGTAGTTGATGACAGGCACTCCCTTACTGGGACACTATGAACCGGACAAAGCTGATAGAAAGGTAGTGATTTAGCCAGACTGCCAGCAAGAGTGCCAGCAAGCGTGCCTGACAACACAGATGGTTTTGTTTACACTAGCTGACGAGTTAGCGCAGATAGCTACCACTGGCCTGGGAACAGTGCTTACAAAATCCTGCACCGTGTGGTAGCACTGGGATCTGCAAATCCCTCTAAAAGGAACCTCTACAACAGTGACAGGGGAAGACAGACCATGGCTAATCGACAAGTCAGGAGTGTGGACAGGGATCTTACCACCAGGATCATGGGTCAGTTGATCAAAATTCTAGAAAAGATGATGTACACCACCCCACAAGCACCCCGTTTATTGCATCGACATATGATGGTATTGGTGACATCCAGTTTTTCCTACAGCGAGTTCAGGCATTTCAGAGGCCAGCAGCACGGCTCCATCCACAGCCATTATTCGTTTGCCGCGGTCCTTGCAGGGGAAAGCACAGCGGTGTAGATGAGGGGATACCGTTTGGGCATAGATGGATTCCCTGAACGCAAGCTATAGTCTCACTCGCAGAGCCAGACTGTCAGCATAACAAAAGGACACAAGACAGTCACCAAGGGAACGCGCAATGGCCATAGAGACACTCGTGGAAGCTGCACATGAACACTCCAAATGAGCACTGAGAAACGCATACACTGTGGACCAATTCTCGAACACTCTGGAGAATTCGTACCTACAGAGGCACCATAAAAGATAGCAATAAAGGCATTAAACGAGTATTTGCAAACACAACCAACATACGCTGGACCTAAAATTCGTAGAGTGAAAGCAGACGAAAAGGGAGAGTGCCGGCAAGTAGAGGCTACAAATACTACTCCTCGGGTGGAAACCCATCTGGAAACCGTAGCTGAGGAGCGTAGTGAGCTAACACTCGAAGTGGTCACCCTCAAGACATTACAGCCGGACAGCAGGCATGCCAGAGAACCATGAAGGGTTGTCAATTGTTCCACGTGCCAGAGGCTAGGACACACCCAAACGAAATGCCACGAAGGCTCATAGCCCACCAACCAGGAAGTTGCCACCATCACGCAGCAGTAAGGGAACCTACTGGCTGCAGAAGGGCACCAAAAACCAACCAGCAAACCAAGTCTGAATGACATACCAGGGATGGGTGGAAAGACGTTAGGCATCCAGCCTAAACCTGACCCATACCACCGCCAGTGTCGGTTTTAACCCAAAACAGGTTAAAAAAGTATCTGCTCTGAATGAGGACTAGTCAGATGAGGAAGGATTAGAGCCAGTGTCAACTGGAACACACAACAAGGAAGAGAGGCCAAAGAGGCAGAGGCGCAAGAAAGTGTAGATTCCTTGGTCCCACAAGTACTGGCCAGGGATGTCCTCCGAGGTTGCAACGGCTCTTTATATCCTGTGAAGTCTGCCAAGTGGCAAAGAAAGATAAAGTAAAATTCACCCAGGAAAGACAGAGGCTGTTCACTGGCAGACATTTGAAAGAATGTTGCCGTGAACCTGGCAGGACCACTACCAGGGACCAGGAGGAAGAATAAATTGATTCTGGTGTTATCAGACCACTTCACTTAATGGCAGGACGCTATTGCCACCCCAGCTCCACTGTCTCCACATTGGCTACATCCATAGATGACAGAGCGTTCTGCAATTGCAGCCTACCCAAAAAACTAAACACAGACCAAGGAGCACAAATTGAGTCTTGGTTGATGGTCCAGCTGTGCGCCCTGTGGAATGTTGGGAAAACCCGCACTACCCCATTACACCCACAGAGCAATAGAGTGGTAGAGATACAGAACTGGGCACTTGATGACTCGCTAAAGACGCTCCTGCTAAGGTGCAGCCAAGGAGATTGGGATTTGTTACTGCCTCAGGTAATGGGAGCATTCTGTGGCACCTCAAACTCGGCCACTAGGGAGAGCCCTAGCTACCTCATGCTGGGCAGAAAAATGAGGCTGCCTGATCAATTGCATGGCGGACCTCTGGGCAAATTGTTGGTGTCAAAATATGCTCTCCAGATGCAGGAGGATCTGAAGACAGCTCAGAACTTGCTTTGAGAAGAACAGACCAAGATCCGACAAGAAAACTTGGAAGAACCATTACTTTTCGGCCAGATGACCTAGTAGTTTTGGAAAACAAACGACTGGTCAAGGGCAACAACCCCAAGCCACAGCCCATTTTTTTAAGACAGCATCATGTGGTAGAGGCCTGGCCAAGCCATATGTACAGAATAGAAGAGGATGGCCAGATACTTATAAAAAATGAGAGATGATTGAAAGAATACCGCCGCTGTCATGAGTCAGTAGAACGGGCCCCCACTAACAGGGAATCCGCCTGCGGCCAAGCATGATGTTGGCAGTCAGACACAAGGGATGGTCTCAGGTGCCCGATATCAGGCAACCACCAGAACCAGCTACGCAACCCACAGAGGCAAAAATAAGGCCAGAGGATGTATCGACAATCCAGCCAGACCTGCAAGCCTAAAATAGCCAGCTAAACCAATTGCCAGCACTACTGGTGCAGGCAACAAGGCATGCCAGCTTCCAAAAGCCAGCAGGCAGAAATTGAGAGATTATGCAAGCTGACAGACAGAGACGAGTAGGCAGGAACAATGGGAAAGAGACGGAGTGGCCAACCTTACCAGGTACTGGTGTGCCCAGTCCACCTCCCACTCAAAATCCCATTGAGCTGCCCAGTCACACAGAAAACCAGGAGATAGGAAGCAAAGAACCAGCTACTAGTGTAAGGCCAATAATCTTCTCAGAGCATGGGTACTACTCTGGTGAATTTATTGTTTGATACACGATTATTTATACAAAATGGTTGCTGAGCATACACAATAGAACAAAGGGTATTGCTAGCAACAGATTATCCCAGCTGGTTGCATAGAACATACAATAGAACAAAAGATATTGCTAGTAACCGGCTACATCTGTTGGTTGCATAGAACATACAATAGAACTAAGGGTATTGGCTAGCAACAGGTCATGCCTGGTCGTTGTCATAGCAATACAATGGTATAATAGAGTGTCTAGCAATAGAGCATCAGCTTGCTGCTTCTATGGAAGTGTTCTAGTAGTGATACTAATCTAGGTTGGTATGCTTTCCGTCCGCTACACATTCTGCCCGATTAACAACTTCGGGACCAGTCAGTTAAAAAAGGGAGGCAAGTATGCACACGAAAAAATACAACATATATAAACAAGTAGGTTGATAAGTGCATAACTCAATGACTGTCTGTCCCATCCAATTTTTCCATCGCTTTCTTTCATACTTCTAGCATATCCATGGTTAGTCAGGTGTCCCTGAGCTTGCTAATAGGGGCTCCTCTATAACTAGCTGTTCCTTCAATGGGTGCTCCAAAAGTGTCTGCGGTGGCTTCTGGATCTTCCTCCATTGATAGATGCACTTCTTCTCTTACCTTAGGTTCGGTCATCCTAGTGTGTAGTGTTGTGATTGGTTGTTTGACTAGTTCTATCTCCTGTGCATGGTAGTGGGTTGACTCCTTTTGCTGAAGGCTAGTTGAAGGTTGACAAGCGGCTTGGCGTTCTAGCTCCTCGTTGGCATGTTCTGTTTTGTTTTTTTTTGTTTGAGTACCACATGTGCTCACATTTTCATTGTATTTTTTGTTATGTACTTTTTCGTTAGTATCTTCATTGTTACGATCTACTACATCCATTTGTTGCCTCATTAAGGGTGGTGTATCATCATTCTCTCAACTCGTTTTTCTCCCTCTTTCGGTCCTCTTTAGCCTTCTTGGCCACCATTCCTTGTGCTTTTCAGCTTCACCATGGGTTTCTTGTGTTCGATTGCTGTGGTAATCAGAGAATTTCACCGGTTTACGGGTGGCTCTCTGGGGTTGAGTTTCAAAGAGAGGTGGACTTCTTTAAGCCATGGGCAAGGCTGGCCACTCTTCTTCGGTGAGTGGGTTGTTTGGTCTTGGCTCTATCATTTCTTTTACTACTCGGGACGGGGGGGGGAGGGGTTAGGTAATTCTCTTATGTTGGGAGGTTCTTCTGCTCGTGGGTGGCTATCTGTTGCTGGGGCACTTGTCTCCTGTGCTGGTTCTATGGGAATAATATCTGCCTCCAGTGTTATAGTGGGCGGTACCAACTCCAAGGATGGTGGCTGCTCACTGGTTAGTTGGGGTTGTCTCCCCCTTTTGGCACATTTCATGTTAGGCCTTAGAGCCGGCTCTATACTTGGTGGTGTTTTACCCACTGGCTTTTGACACGAGCAGTAGTGTTTTAGGCGCTACCCATTCCGGTTGGACCATTGTCCATTCTTCCCTATCCTGTCCGTGAGGTTAGGGAAAGCTTACAATACGTTGTAAGGTCCGACATCTTTGGGCTGTAACTTTGGGTTGCTAACCTTGACTCGTCTCTTGTTCTTGAGGGCATCAAGCTCCCCGGTTTTAAACATTGGAGGGTCGTCAGTATCTTCCTGCCGAATCTTTAATTGCTGTTGCCGTAGGTACTTTTGGGCATTTTGTTGATTTTCTTGAACTTCATTCATATACTGTGATACACTGTGGGGGTCCAACAAGGAGGGTGTACCTGTGAGCTTATCTGGTGGCCAGATCTCTCTACCCATCAACCACATGTTAGGTGTATCACTTGTGGCTGAGTTGGGCGTCCCCCGACAGGCCTTCATGATTTGGGTCAACAGGCTATCCCACTCATCTTTGCCCTTGGATAGTATTAGGGCCCGTAAAGCATCTCCAAGTGTGTGGTTTTGTCTTTTCCTTGCGGGTGGTAGGGGGTTGTCCAGGTCTTCCTTATTCCCCATAAACTGCAAAGTTTTCCAAGAGGGATGACCTTTATTGAGCCCCCTGGTTGGTGTATAATTGCTCTGGGAGGCTCGAGTAGGCAAACACCCCCTCGTTCATGGCGGTAGCTACTGTTGGTGCTGTAGCATCTGGCAATGGGTGAAATGATCCGTGAGCACCAGGGCCCATTTGTTTTTTCTCTTGGTCGGTGGGAGGGATCCAACTAAGTCGACCGCTAGTTTCTGAAATGGCCTTATGGCATGCATTCTGTGGCGGTCGGGATTCTCTGTCCCTTTGCTTTTTTTGCTACCTGACAGACTTTGCAGTCCCTGATTATTCGCCGCACCACTGTTGATATCCCAGCTCAGTACCAGTCCAGTAGTATTCGTTGCCGGGTCCGATGTACACCAGCATGGGAAATGCAGTGGGTGTCCCAGATGACCTTTTGCAGTCGTGCCGGGGGGAAACTGCACAGAGTCGGGGCTTTGTTTGGTGACTGAGTTGTATGACTAACACTCCATCTGGTTGGAGGCTCATACTTTCTCGCCGGGCATATAGTGCTTTCAGCTCAATTCCTCCTTCCTCTAGCTCTCTCTCTATGACACTATCTCTCCCTCCACTTCAGCATATATTCTGCCAACTCCCCCCTGTTCTTCTCTCTGCTCTTGAACCAGTGTTCTAGCTACCTCCTTTGGGCTGGTTATGGTTGCATTAACTCGTTCATCAAATGGGTAAGTTCTCTCTTTGAGGAGTTCTGCATGTGAGGGCCCTCCATCCTTTTCCTCAATAGAGTTGTATTGGCAACTGTCTACACATTGTCCCCACCAACTGAGTCCATCAGCAATTCCTTGCTGTGGTACCGCCCTTTGTTCAACCGGTACTTAAAATCGGCCAGGGTCTCTAGTCACCATGCATTTTGGTTGGAGGGTTCCTTCGACCTACCCAGCCATCGTAATGAGGCGAGGTCAGTCCTGAGTTTGAATTCGCGACCATAGATGTAGGGGTGAAAGTGTTTGATGGCTTTGACAACTGCTAGTAGTTCCCTCCTCGTGACGCAGCAGTTTTTTTCAGCAGGGGCTAAAGTTTTGCTCTAGTAAGCAATTGCCCTTTCTGTGCCTTCCTGTACTTGTGAAAGTGCTGCTCCAATCCAAACTGCACTTGTGTCTGTGTCCAGGGTGTAGGGCAGCATTGGATTGGGGTATCCTAGTACAGGTGCTCTGGTGAGGCCAGCCTTTAGCTGATTGAATGCCTCTTGCTCCTCCTTTTCCCACCTCCACTTGACTCCTTTTCTGGTTGGAACCGTTAGTGGTTTGGCTATAGGAGCATAGTCTGGGGAGCACTGCCTATAGTACCTGACAGTCCCTAAGAAAGCCTGCAGGCACTTGGTGTATTTAGGGGCCTCCCACCTTTTTACAGCTTCCACCTTCTCTGGGTCAGTGGCCACACCGTCTGCACTGGCCACGCGTCCCAGGTATTTTACTTGTTGTCGTAGGAGCTCGTATTTTGAGATTTTAACTTTCTGGTCGGCCTGCTGTAGTTTTTCCAGTACTTCACTCAGTCATTGCAGTTGCATCTCAAAATTGGGAGTGATGATAATCACATCATCAAAGTTCAAAAGCAGGGTCTTCCAGTGCAGGCCTTTCAGCACTTTTTACACCAGTCTTTGAAAGGTAGCCGGGGCAGATGTTAGCCCAAGAAATAACACATTCCATTTCCACTTCGGGTTATAAGAGCAGACTTGTCCTGATGATCTTTATCTATGGGTACCTGCAAATACCCACTAGTAAGGTCCAACGTGGAGAAACATTGGCTCCCAGCCAATGCGTCCAATGACTCGCCTATGTGGGGAATAGGATACGCGTCTTGCTTAGTTACATCATTCAACCTCCTATAGTACACGCAACACCGCCATGAGTTATCTTCCTTCCTAACTAGCACCACTTGTGAACTCCACGCTCCATCTGCCGGTTCAATCAAACTTTTTTCCAGCAGGTTTTTCAATTGTCGTATGGCCTCGGCCTCTTTCTCTGGCCCTAGGCAGTGCAGAGGGTAACGGATGGGGCGCGTTTTCTCCAGTGTGGGGATTGAGTGCTTCGTCATCCGTGTATATCCAATGCCCCCGCTGTGGGTGCTAAAGACCCCTTGATACTGGATTAGTAGCTTCATAAGATGTTGCTCCTGTTCCTCGCTCCTGCAGCCCCTGCGGGCTTGGGTAAACAGCTCTTGTAAGTGTGATGGCACTTCCCTCTTCATCGCCTCTGCGCCATTAAGGGTTGTGGTCGTCTTTAATTGTCTAATACCTTCTTCAATACCGGTGAAGGTGCCATTTACCTCTCCTGCGAGTAGCTGCAGTGTGTCCTGGGTATTATTAAGACAGCGTACCAGTACCCGTCACTGTTCGTCTGGTGCATTGATACTGGTGGCAATTGGTGCTCCACCACTCATGCTTTCAATCACCCCTTGTGGGTAATGGTTTTTGGTGCTCAGCAGACAGGATACGGTGATTTCTGTCTGTGGCGGTAGTTGTGTGTCCTGCCTGACTTGTACCTTTGAGATGAGGTTTCTTCCGTATCGATCAGTGTAGGTCAACTCTTTGCCTTGCATAATGAGGATGGGGTGGCCAAACCCCATTTGGAACTTTTGGCTGGCCAAAAATGGCCAAAAATGGTATCCCCAAAATGATGTCGTAATTTATCTGGCTGACCACAAAAATTTCCTCGTACTCGAGTTGAAGTATGTGTCCTGATAAAGTAAACAACCAGTGGAATGGAAGCCTAGTTACATCTTCCCTGATGCCATGGGAGTCATAATCCTGTATTTCTTTTTGGACCCGACCTGGGAGGCGGTCAAAAATTCGTTTGGACAACAGGCTGGTGCTACAACCCGTGTCGGTGAGGTAGGTGACAGCCTCTCCTTCTACCCTCCTTGGCAGGTAGAAGCTTTAGCGATATGGCCATTGTATCTAATTTAGTTGAACTGTGACAGGTTTGGGAGTCGGCCTCTTGGTCTCTTGTAGAAGTGGTGTTTGCGCCTGTTTGTCCTTCTTTGAGGGTCTCTGCTGTGCCTGCAGCTCTTGAGTCCTACTACTCTACGTTTCAACTGTAGGGTTGCTGTCCATTTCTGACAGACTGTCAAAACAATTGTGAGTAGTGACTTTAGGACTGAGCAGGAGCTCTGGGGGTTGGTCTGTGTGACACTCCTTCCTCCATCCACCGGAGATTTGAGCTGAGGGCTTCTTAGTACCCACGTCTGGTGTTACCCGTGTGCAGCCAGTAGGTCTCCCTAATACTGTGGGCTGTAGTTGTTTCCCTGTTGGCTAGGCCAGGGAGATGTATGACATTCTTTGCGGGTGTGTCCCATTCGTTGGATTCTCCCAACATCTTCTCGGCGCTTCCATCTTTTTCTCTGCCTTCAGGCTGGCCACTTCCTTCCTTAAGTTTTCTACTGTGAGGAGAGGTTTGGTGAGTGGGTCATTGAGTTTGTGAAAGAGCACCTCTTCTTCCATTCTGGTGGTACTGGGTCCAATGGGTCAGTGTTTACTACCCATATGCATGGACCTCCCAGTGGCTGGTGGTGCCTCTGTAAGAAGTCGTTTCCAGCTTGTATGACTTTTTCAATGTTCTGTGATCTGATGGTCAATAGGTGTCATTGTAGATATGTGTGTCCCAACGTACTGTGGGACGTCTGTAGGGCAAGCTACTCCCAATTTTGCTGTGAAAGGTTTCCATGTGCTGTTTCAATGACACGTTCTACAGTCAGTGCATGATCCCTTAAGCTGTCTTTGGGCAACTTGCGGTAGCTCAATAGTCTAGTCAGAGCTTCTGACCCCGTCAACCCAAAACGGGGTCGTAGAGTTCCCATGATTGCCTTTAGTGTCTCTCCTCGTCCACATAGTTCCGCTTTAACACTAGGTGCCTAGTGAAGATGTATCACAGTGTCATAAAGCTGCCAGTGGTTGGCTTCCGCCACCTCCTGTAACCACCTTAGAAATAGTGCACATCTCCTGTGCCATCAAAGTGTGGTATTCTAAGCTTGTCTCGAGTTGTGGTCACTGTCATCTGGTCCAATATATCTGTAAGGGTGCCATCACATGCAGACTGGTAGGGTCCCTGTCCATACTGATAGCCCTCCTACTCTGTGCCATTCTTGTAGCTAGATTCCTGTGTGGGAGGTGCTCCTAGTTGTGGGTCTTTCACAATCCCACTGTTGCCTCCAATGTGCTGGATGTCAACTTTGGTTGGCAGCCAGACACCCGCACAGCTTCCTGAATTTCCACTCAATTTGTACAGTTCCATATAGCCTGGCAGCTCCTCTATGGAGGAAGGAAGGCCACTGTGCAGTTTGACCAGCACTCTGACCTTACATACAGAGGGCCCAGCCAACTGAGCCCCTGTTGTCAGCTGTGATCGAATTGTCAGTGAACTGCCTTCCGAGTCTGAATGAATGGTTATGCCTTTGTCAGACTCTTGCACTGTTTACAGCTTCCGCTAAAATTATAGTGCTTGTCTCTTGTAGTTTTGGTGTGTTGTCTTTCTCCAGAGCAGTCCAATAATCTTCTGAGAGTGTGCAGTCAGACCAGCACTCTGACCTTACATACAGAGTGTCCAGCCTACTGAACCACTGTTGTCGGCTTTGGCCAAATTGTCAGTGCAGTGCCTTCAAAGTCTGAATGAATGGTTATGCCTTTGTCAGACTCTTGCACTGTTTACAGCTTCCGCTAAAATTATAGTGCCTGTCTCTTGTAGTTATGGTGTTTTGTGTTTGTCCAGAGCAGTCCAATAATCTTCTGAGAGTTTGGGTATTACTCTGACTTTTTTGTTTGATACACGAATATTTATACAATATGGTTGCTGAGCATGAGCAATAGATCAAAGGATATAGCTAGTAAAAGACTATACCTGCTGGTTGCATAGAACATACAATGGAACAAAGGGTATTGGCTAGCAACAGGTCATGCGTGGTCGTTGTCATGGCAATACATATAATACAATGGTCTAATAGAGTGATTAACAATAGAATGCCAGCTTCCTGCTTCTATGGAAGTGTTTTAGTAGTGATACTTACTAATCTAGGTTGGTATGCTTGCCGTTCTCTACACAATGTAGTTCAGGTATAGGGGAGCTATTGATACTTTCATCCAAGTCTGACATGCCAATAAATAATAATAGATTAAATATTATTACATGAAAGTAATTGATGATGGTCACTTATGCAGCGAACAACCGGTCACTGCTAGTTTGGGTATCAACAACGTTTGTTTTTCACTGGTGGTCATTAGGCATGCTCCAACAACGTTACTGAACTTAGTCTCACCAATGGAGCTTAGCTGAAGCTGTTTTGTACTGAGGGCTCACGCAAAAAAGCCGCAAAACTATTTTCGGACCCACTGGTTATTGAAAACATTGTAAACATACTCGCTAAAAACACTATAGCTTCCGTGATTCCCGTGACAACAACCAAACCGCACTTTTCTATTCAGATGCCAGACGCAAAAATAAATTTATTTAAGCTGTATCTTCTCTGGGAGTTGAGAGCCTGGCAGAAAAATCTATGTCTACGGCTAAAAAAAATGCTGATTTGTTTGATGACAATTATATATATATTTAAAGCCATCAAGCTTGCAACCTTTAATGCAAATACTTACAGCCGGAATTCTGCTCAAAATACATCAAAAGCCATCAAGCTTGCAACCTTTAATGCAAATACTTGCAGCCGGAATTCTGCTCAAAATACTTATATGATATTTCTGGCAATGGCTCGATATCGAACTTATACACACCAGAGTAAAGTTTTACACAAAGAGCCAGCATTGTAAACATATGCAAATCAGTATAACGAAATTTTGACTTGGGGATATGTTTGTACAGCTGTATAATTCGGTGGCAAGAGTCTATATTTGCAATTCTTTGGTTGGTGCCAGTGTCAAAGAGATTATATTGAACATGTTTCCCAAATCTTCTCTCATCAATAAGCTTTGTTGTAACCTTGGAGACCATTATAATAGACATTCTCTCAACTTTTTGATGATCATACACTTGATTGCCTACTTGGTAACCAATCAATGAGCCGACATTTGAGTAAATTGCCATTGTGCTGCGTAGTTGTACTGCACTAAAAACGAGTTCCCCTTTATAGCTTTTCACAGCTAACTTCACCATTCCTTGTAACTTTTCAAATGGTGTGCATTCCAAAGTAAAACGAGACAAAAGGTTTGGAGTACTCAGGAACTGATAATAAACCAGGTTTGCTTGTCTGTTGTATCCCGCTGCTTTAACAAAATTCTTTTGATTCTGAAGCATGATACTCATAACCCAGTTTCCACATATTGCTGTGCTGGAGACTGTACAGAAGCTGCAACTACAGTGTACTTCTGATAAGGCTATTTTAGGAACATTCCGCCACAGTTGAAGTACAGCATTTGCAAAGCCTATCGAGTATGCCAGAATCAATTTCTTTTCATTCTCTGTCAACCGAGGTGAAAACTTTATTCTGGCAACCACCGGTATGTCATTACTTATCACTGCTAACTGTTGTCCATTTCGATTTGTTATGTTACGAGTGGTGGACCTACATTCACTAGTATCTTGCTCATGAATTTTCATGTAAATCTCATCTATTACCGATGTTTCTCTCTTGCCGTTAGTTCCGGTAATCTCTCCATTATCTATGTTTATTTCTCCAATTTCTTCAGCATTAGAAGTTACCCGAATTGAAAGTTTTGTAAAAGGGTTTGTTGTGAACGCCTCTACCCCCCTCACATCAACAGCTCTACCAAGGCTTGTACCAGATGAGAAAAAAACCAAAGCAGTTTGGTGATATTGAGATGCATCCAACAGTATAAATGTTGTGTGATGGCGTTCCCACCCAACACATCGCAGATGAAACGTCTGATCACAATCGGTGAGAAAGAACACGGATGGAACAACTGGTTTGTTCTCCCTGCACTTCGCTTGTAATGCATTTCTTTGTGTTGCATCACTGCCTTTCAGGGCATTATTAGGCATTGTTTTTGGTTTATATTGCACCATGTGCTCTTGATCACGAGTTAACGATCTTTGAATAGCAAAACTTACCGTTAAAGCTTTCATTTCTACAGAGAAGTTTTCTGGCCAGGTAACAGTTATAAAACCGTCGCCAGAAAGAATTGCACAGCCTCCAATCATAAATCTGTCCTTATTTATTATAATGTCAAGGTAGGAGAGCTCAGTGTCTAAATAGACCTTCTTGTTTGCAACTCGACCAATAGATAGATCAGGTTCGATATACACTGTGATTGGATGCTCTCGGATCTCAGCCCCACCCACACAAAACTTCATATTTCCACAGGAATCTTTAATAACCAAATCGTAGGAGTTGTCTACTTTACAACAGTAAGTGGTTGAATCTGTAGAAACCATTTCTAGGAGGATAATTTCATTGCCTGTAACTGTTGATAACTCCATGCAGCTACAGGTTGCTAAGTACTCTAGGAGCTGGTTCGACGTCATTCTAATAATTTACAGAGTTTCAGATGTATCTACGCTCAAACAAAATTATTATGACGGCCAGCCGTTGAAAATGACTTTTCCGCAAGTTTTAATGACAGCATAGTTAGTTGGCTTCACAAATGTGGCAAGTTTTTTTTGGTAATTTGCATTCCTGAAATTTCATTTGAATAAACAAATGCTCAATATTCTGCTATGAATGCTTACCTAAGGAGTTTGATTACAAGGATTTTGGTCACGCTGTAGTGAGCGTGACACGTTTTGTTAGGTCAGTTTGAAAGCTAATAACACAAGATGATGATTCTTAACAATCATACATCTAATTTTTCCCATATCAACAGTTGCTCAAGCAAATATAAAACTAGTTGAAACGTAATATCGTAATTCTTGATCATCTTCGAATAAATAATGATGAAATATATTATTATACACAGTAGTGCTGTTTATATACTCATTTATGCCGCACTGTGGTAAATGTTTCTATTTGCCATTGTAATCTCGTAAATTACCCACACAAATATAGTTTGTATGGATTTTTAATTGATATTCTTCATTTAGTTCAAGTAATCACGGTCATGGCTATTCAGCAGAACTAGTATAATAGGAGCAGATCTGCATTAAAAATCAAACCCGCAAACTTGCCAAATTCTGTCATGTGGCTTAAAAGCATTGGATTGGTCACAGACCTGTCAGACAGGTGTATGTTGGTCTCCACATACCTTTTGTTCATATTACAAGCATCTTCATAAAAACCTGCTAATATATTACATTGTTGCATTTTGATAAGAATACTTTTACAGTTCTGTTGTAGCATCTTTTCATAGGTGTGTAAATGTATGTTTGAAAGGTAATTCAAATGATAGTTGAAAGTTTTACTGACCTGTCAAAAAGTTATTGATTTTCTTTGGCCTCCCAATTTAGATACCAGTTTACCAGTAATTTTGGTTTTGTGAATAGTTTTGCCAGCTTCGTGGACACAACCAAGTTGTTACGCAACAGCAACAGCAACAAAATCATCCTGCTACTGAGCAGGCTAAACCAATAGCTTGTTCTAACAGTTCTGCTGAACTGCTACTACTCAGGCTCACAGCTGTCAGCTCTTATCAGTGCCTATCACTGAGATTTTACTAGGTAGTTCTCATCATACTCCTCCTGCTACTTCTCCTGCTACTCCTCCTGCTACTCCTCCCGCTACTCCTCTTGCTACTCCTCCTGCTACTAGCAACAGCCAACAGGCCCGATGGACTCCACAGTGTTCAAGTGATAAATAGTGTTTATTCCTTCCAGATACAATACAGATGAGTATTCCTACTCAGTCTTAATGCTACTCTGCCTAGCCATACAAAATGGTCAGGCTTTCATAACATTACCCTAAGGATGCTATGCCTTTAAATAAAAGCAATTTTAATCACAAAATATGACAATACACCAATAATTAATACATGATATCAGCGTTATAAGTGGCTCTTGTTTCTTGGGGGTACCCTGCATTTTGGCGATGGAGGCGCGGCAATATTTGGGCTGCAGGCCCATGCCGGGGAGGGTGCGGGAGGGGCGGCGGAGCGTCCTTCCGCGTGTCCATAAATTTTGTTATTGATACCAAAAAATATGCAATTTCCTGCCACTTGAGAGCATCAAAACTATTATTAAAATCACTTACTCATTGTGTCAAAGTTAACACTGCCTATTCAGTTATGCTTCAACTTTGAGCGACACTCAACTTGGCTGTCTACTTACCATAACCATGGTCCATAATGGATGGGATAGAACTTTAACGAAATGTTCTACGAATGAAGACCTACTTCCATCTCATTGATCGTTGTAATTATATGGCAGTTACTAAGAGCCACAAATTTATGGGAAAGGGAAGAGCCATGACAACTTACAGATTACTGCGCATTAACTCTCAGAAAACGGTAATGCAAGATTAATATAAACAAAGACTGATCACAAGGCCGAACCTTCATATGAATATATGAATTAAGAACAGTAGCGGATTGTCACCCACCAAATTTCCTATTTTCAGTCTTTCTTGTGTGTACAGTTTATGCAAGAAGCTATCATGATCAAGACATGACAACAGCTACTAGTTCGGCATTATATTTTATTTATATTCAGGATGGTAGTCACATCAAAAGACCACTTCACACACTGACAAATAGTCAAAATCAAGTCACAGTGACAATTTAGATAAATCATATCTGATGAACCAAAAGATTAATAAAAAATCTCCCACACACAAGCCAACTACTAATGCAATCTCCATATTATTAGGATATGAATCTAAGACAGATGATACATACAGCGGCCTACAGCATTTTGTGCAAATGATGATATGGTTCATGGGATTTAGAGTCAGTTTTTAACTTTCTTTTGACAGACTCAGTGTAATTAGCCGAGTGATGGCCCCTCCTCAGCCAGTTTTTCACATAACTAGTGGGATTGAAATCATGGCTTGGAGGGCCAACTATGCTAATAAACATGAGCGCTGACACAGTTGACAAATCCAAACAATTTCGTTTTGTGGTGACAATGGTGTTCATCACACTGAAGGCCCGTTCGCATTCTGCAGTACTAACAGGAATGGAGTCAAAAACTCGCTGCAGTGGACGCAACAGATCATTGCTGTTTCGACCACCTCCTGCCTTGTACAGCTTGAAGCCACGAACACCTTCAGTTTGGTCAACCCAAAACCTAGAGCGCAACTCAACTCTACCAGGCTCTCTAAAGCTAGGAATACTGTCATACTGTGGTGGCCAAGTGCTGGAATCCAAAAGTGCGATCTGCTGCGGCAATTTGTTGTACTCTGACACATTTTGAGCAGCAGAGCTTGCTTTTCACCTTTCATTGACTGCACAGTGAGCATCCTAGTTGAAGAGCTGTGACCAGAGATTGGAAAAATTGACCAGGGAGTCTTGCAGCAACTTTGTAAGTACTTAGTTCAACACCTCGAAACTGCTGCACTTCAACTGCATCCAAAGCTTGGTGCTGAATACGCCCTGGAGCAGACACCATGGCTTCCAATGCCTTTAGGGTTTGATCGATCAGCCTGTCTGCCTTGACGAGAGACATGGCGCGCTTTTGTAAAAGTACAGACAGGTGACTGATCTCCTAAAAAGCATCATACATGATTGCAAGATTGCATAGAAAGTTAGGGCTAGTGATGGTTTTGAACATTCCGGCAAACTTTGACCCATCTTCACCACTTTTCTTGGAGGAGAAATGTTCCACGAGTGAACTAAATGATGTCCACACAGCTTTGATGGTGCGCAGAGAAGATGAAGCCCATCTGGTGTCTGAGACGTAACCAATCTTCTTCAACTCACCATCAACACTGCTAGCACACTCATTCAGCTCATGTTGCAGTTTAGGTGACTGGCTGTATAAACTTTACAGGCTGTCCAGAAACACTCTAAATGGATTTAAACCAGCAACTTCATTAACAGCATCATGAACTGCCAACTCCAGGCGGTGATTCGAGCAGTGCCACCGGAGTAAGTTCGGGAACTTCTCCAGCAACTGTGAACAAACGCCTGATTTGGCACCAGTCATAACAGCTTCTCCATCTGAAGCAAAACAGATGAAATGTTGCTGTAAGTAGTCTCCTGTAAAGCCATAATTTTTCAACACTTTCAGTAGTGTTCCCACTATTGACCTAGCATCTGCTGAAGGCAGGTGCACTAAATCAAGAAATAAAGTAGTTGGCTTGCCTTCGATACATCTGCGGAGATGTACAACGAGACTGGATAAATTGCTAACAGTGGTGCTTTCATCTAAAAGCCCAGAAATCTTGCATTTAGAGTTGACAATGAGCTTTGTGAGCTTAGAACGCATATCAGAGCAAATGGTGTTCACTATAGCATTGCATGACTTGTCCGTATGCAAGAGATGACCCATATCAACACCATTCATACGATTGCAGTCAATATGAATGGGTAAATCCGAAAAAAGTCTGTCTATCTTAGCAATGTCATAGGCAACCCTAAAAACTCTCTCAGTTGCGCTCTGGTACTTCACTGCCTGATTCTCAAGTTGCGCTTGTGTTTGACTTGCCGTTTGCTTCTGTATATATACATCCTCTGATGCCGTGTGTGTGCTTTAACGCAAATGTACTGAAATCTTCTTTCGTGGCATAGAGAACTTGGTTTGACGTTCACGTTTATCATCATTCGCAAAACCAACCTTGCAAGACATCCACTCTTGACTTGGGTTTTTCTCTGGCTTGCGATCCATTTTTGGAATGGGTGCATCACAACAGTATCTGCATCCAATTAAGCCGTTTCTTGCTATCAGCCATGGATACTCCTTTAGCTTATCTGAGGTTGTTGTTCAGGCATTTGGCCACTCTGTTGCTGCAAAAATACCATAGAATATACTTACACAAAAAGAGAACGAAGCAACAAATGAAATATACAGCTTTACTTCGTCAATTTTGCGCAACAGGCATTTAAAACTGAATTTGATGAGCTCATATTGTGTGCTTCAACACGAACCAGTCAGAATTATGTGGTGTTGGATCTTGTGTCTAAAGTTACAATATCCTACCTAGGGTTACAGCTCCGGTTGTCTGTGAAAATAACATAGACAGACAGATAACTGATGGGAACAACATAATACCAAGTTAGGCAACATGGCAACACATGCAAATACAGTAAAGGTAAGATTGCAGTAAGATGAAGTCAAAGCAAATTGACCCTGCCCAGCACAGCCTGCAAATGAGCTGTGACCAATAGTGACACGGTAATATACATAAGATTGTCATCAACACCACACCAGCAAAAAAGACAGAGTGAATTAAGTGTTGATGTCACACAGACAATAGGTTAGATAAGTCACGGTTAGCTATTGGAAGTAAAAGTTGTTAGAAATCAAAGAGAAGGGGTGCAAAGTGTAGAACAGAGGTGCAGCACACAAGTTAACACAAAACTTATCTTAGTTGTATGTGCTCCTAAGAAACTGCAACAACGCTGTAACACAAAGTCAATAAAACATTTCTTATTTTTGAAACTCGGAAATACATGTAGCAGATTTAGCCTTCATAATTAGTTCGAACATATCAGACAAGTATAAAATTTTTCTGGGTAACTCAATTGTAAATTGGTCTTTCAAGTGCCAAATCTAAACCCCATCAGTTCAGGCTTTATCTAGCTCAAACTGCTAACATGCGACATGAATAAAAATTGAATAGGAGGCAACTGTTAACATGCACTTCTTCATTGTTTCCGATCGAGTTATCTTCGCCTGAGTCACTGTCACTCAGCTACACTGGTTCAGCTACAACATTAATTATTAATTTATATATGATTTGGAGACAACAACTACTGGTAAAAATGCTCATACTACATACCGTTTACAAAATCAACAATTCAACAATGCAATTTGACTAACCAGAAGTTGAACTAGTGGTAGTGGTTGGTGCTTTCGCTGGCTCTGTCTTCAAACCCTTCGGAAATGCTTGAACTAGATAGAGTTAAAACCATTGTATTATCATGAACATTCAATCAAATCTATCTTCGGAGTATACCAGAAAAATTAATTAGAACAACAATGTAGCAACCCACACAATTCCTTCACTTTTGCAGGAATTGTGCTTGCTAGGTATTAGGTGAAGCTTTGATATCCAGTATAGATAAAACATTATACTACTCATACATGACAGAATAACTAGAAGGTAACAATATGTACACTGATAATGTCGAATTGCAACTGAGTTCTAGAATATTATTCACTTACCAACAGACAAAATTTCACCTTCAGGTGTGGCTTCGTCTGGTGTGGCTACGTCTGCAATGACTTTGACAATGTTTTTGTTCCCTGTGTGCGACATGCCAAGCCGCTGCAGTTCTCCTTTCAGATCATGGGTTGTCCATCTCTCTATACTTTTGATGTGCAACTCTTGCATAGACATATCGAAGACCATGAGCGCTGATCAAGTGGCAATACAGGTATGAGGAACTACGCGACGCAGGGGCAAGCACTCTGTGGCTGGCAGTGAACAATTACAATAATACAAGGTGAAAAGTATGTACCGCTAAATTAACGGCTTACAGGTACAGATACCATACAATACGACAGTATAACACTCTAGCAATGAGCGATAATAATTCGTATATCCAATGCAGATTCAGAAAAACTGTATGTGTATGAAATGTCATTGATAATGTTTATCACAGTATGGTATGAGAAGATAACTCACACAATGTCAGGTAATCGTGCACACAACAATCTGATTACAGGTTCGATCTCACCGGTAATTGAGAGAAGGTAACTTCAGATGTGTAGGTGCTGAGTGGATGTGTGGTTAGGATCCACAGCAATGAAAGTCATTTACACTGATCCTGCAGCTGTGTAGTCAGAGGTGGGGTGTATTGTATTTCTACTACGACGCTGACGAGTAGACAGGAAGGAGTACGGTAGATCGTAGGAGACCTCAAATCACCATAAACATCAGCTTCGACCGATCAGTGAGTAGACAAAAGGGC
This sequence comes from Cryptosula pallasiana, assembly GCA_945261195.1. Lineage (NCBI taxonomy): Eukaryota > Metazoa > Bryozoa > Gymnolaemata > Cheilostomatida > Cryptosulidae > Cryptosula > Cryptosula pallasiana. The sequence continues at coordinate 10,819,125 of OX183132.1, forward strand.
TGTATGAGCTGTACCACAATGTCTTCTCCAATGTGATTACTGTTGCGGCACACGCTACTTGAGAATCCCGTGACTTAATGCAGTACAGCTGTTGACAGCAAATATTGGTTTATTTGTTATCTCCAGTGATCTGGTAATGACATTATGGGGGAAAGTAGAGTGTCCGATATACAGAAGTTTTGTGCAAAGAATAATGTTCAGTGGCTAGTCCAGCAGCACAATTAGAATATAATGTGGAGATCTCAGTTTGAACATGTGACTACCGCAAAATCTTGGTGACTAGTGAAGTCTGATTAATGACAGAGAAAAAGCTTTAATCATAGATTTTCAGAACTGGCTTTCTATTGTTACAAGTTATGCAAGCAGGGAATTAGTATGGTAGCAAGCTCAGTAATATGTGTCTAAAAGTGCTGTTTTGCCCTACCAGCCCCCGATCACCGACCCCCAATGCCAGCGCAACCCCCACGTTTACAAAAGCAATTGGTTTAAGAAGTTTAATTGATGAATAAGTTGTCCTCGCTAAAATTTTCTATGTTCTTTTAATCTAAATGTATACTAATTTTGTAATTGTAATTTCATTGGCATATATATTTGTTCATGTGTTTGTTTGCACTGGTTTAGCCTGCATTAGCTTATTGTATTTATTTGTTTGATATTTCAATGACGTTGCTGGTGAAATAAAGCAAATGGATGTGTTATGTGATACATATTGGTTGTGTGACATGGTCAGACCTTATCAGGAATGATAAAATTTAGCATTGCATGGCAACATCACCAATGAGTAATCCAGGCATGGTGAATATATTAAATCATTCATAAATACTGGAATTGTACCCTCAATTTAACTATATGGTACAAGAGGATTGGAGAGAAAATATGCTTTATTTTTGTATATTGATAGTTGTCATACCTCGTATAATAGCTGAGGTACGCTGCTCACAAGTTGAGGTAATTTCGATTACTCAACATACTAAAATCGCTGTACACCGCACCAAAATGGCGGCCGATTAGCTCAAAGTCCCCACTCTGTGTACTAAATCACTCTGTTCCTACCAAGACTGGTAGCGCTTCGTTTGCATTAGTCCTGCCCTCCTTATTGTGACAGGGCATGTAGAAAAGAGCACAACCTAAAGAAAGATGATCGCCTGGTGGCAAAAAAATGGTAGAAAGGCGAGGCCTAAAGACAATGATGAAATACTGATTTTTTGATTATCATGCTCCGTTATTTGTAAATATATCATGTATTAATTATTGGTGTATTATCGCATTGTTTGATTGGAAGTGCTTTTATTTAATGGCGTAGTATCCTTAGTTATAAATCAAAGCCTGGCCATCTCGTACTACCGGGCAGAGTACCATTAGGGCTGAGTAGGAATACTTATCTGTATTGTATCTTTTAGGAATAAACTAAATAAAGAACTACCGATTAAAAATCCGTAAAAGCTGTACTTGCGTGGGTATTTTATGAGATTACAATGGCGAATAGAAACATTTACCACAGTGTGGCATAAATGAGTATATAAACAGCACTACTGTGTATTATAATATATTTCATAACAATTTATTTTAAGATGAACAAGAATTAGATGATAGACGTTTGTACATTTTCATTTTTGCATGAGCAACACTTGACATAGAAAAATTAGATGTATGACTGTTGGGATTCATCATCTCCTGTTATTAGTTTTCAAACTGACCTATCAAAACATGTTATGCTCACTACAGCTTGACCAACTTCCTTGTAATCAAACTCCTTAAGTAACCATACATCGCGGAATATTGAGCATTTTTTTAATCAAATGATATTTCAGGAATGCAAATCACAAAAAAAAACTTGCCACATTTGTGAAGCCAACTAAATAAACTGCCATTAAAGATTTGTAGAAAACTTAGTTTCAACGGCTGGCCGTCATAATACTTTTACTTGAGCGAATATACAACAGAAACTCTGCGAATTATTAGAATGGCATCGAACCAGCTGCTAGAGCACTTAGCAACAAGTAGCTGCATGGAGTTATCAGTAGTTGCAGACCATGAAATTATCCTTCTAGAAATGGTTTCTTTAGAATCAACTACTTACTGTTGTAAGGTAGACAACTCTTATGATTTGGTCATTACAGACACCTTTGGAAACATGAAGTTTTGTGTGAGTGGGGCTGAAATCTCAGAGCATCCAATCACAGTTTACATCTCACCTGATTTATCTATTGGTCGAGTTGCAAACAACAAGGTGTACTTAGACATTGAGCTCTCCTACCATGAAATTGTAATAGATAAGGACAGATTTGCAATTGGAGGCTGTGCAATTCTTTACTGCGACGGTTTTATAACTGTTACCTGGCCAAAAAACCTTTCTGTCGCAATGAAAGCTTTAACCGTAAGTTTTGCTATTCAAAGATTGTTAACTCGTGATCAAGAGCACATGATACAATGTAAACCAAAAACGGTGCACAAACACGCTCTGAAAGGCAGTGATGCAGCACAAAGAAATGCATTACAAGCCAAGTGCAAGGAGAACAAACCAGTTGTTTCATCCGTGTTCTCTCTCAGCGATTGTGAGCAGACGTTTCATCTGCGAAGTGTTGGGTGTCAAAGCCATTGCACAGCGTATATACTGTTGGATTCATGCCAATATCACCAACTTACTTTGGTTTTTTTCTCGTCTGCTAGAAAACCTACTAAAGCTGTTGATGTGAGTGGGGTAGAGGCGTTTACAACAAACCCTGTCACTAAATTTTCAATTCGGGTAACTTCTAATGCTGAAGAAATTGGAGAAATAAACATAGATAATGGAGAGATTACCGGAACTAACTGCAAGAGAGAAGCATCATCAATAGATGAGATTTACATGAAAATTCATGAGAAAGATACTAGTGAATGTAGATCCACCATTCGTAAAATAACAGACCGCAATGGAAAAGAGTTAGCAGTGATAAGTAATGACATACCGGTTGTTGCTAGAATAAAGTTTTCACCTTGGTTGACAGAGAATGTAAAGAAACTGATTCTGGCGTACGCGATAGGCTTTGCAAATGCTGTACTTCGACTGTGGCGGAATGTTCCTAAAATAGCCTTATCAGAAGTACACTGTAGTTGCAGCTTCTGTACAACCTCCAGCAAAGCAATGTATGGTAACTCGATTGTGAGTATCATGCTTCAGAATCATAGAAATTTTGTTAAAGCAGTGGGATACAACAGACAATCAAACTTGGTTTATTATCAGTTACTGAGTACTCCGAATTGTTTTTCGCTTTTTACTATGGAATGCACACCTTTCGAAAAGTTACATGGAATGGTGAAGTTAGCTGTGAAAACCTATAAAGGGGAACTCATTTTTAGTGCAGTACAACTACGCAGCACGATGGCAATTTATTCAAATGTCGGCTCCCTGATTGGTTACCAAGTAGGCAATCAGGTGTACGATCATCAAAAAGTTGAGAGAATGTCTATTATAATGATCTCCAAGGTTACAACAAAGCTTATTGATGAAAGAAGATTTGGGAAACATGTTCAGTATAATCTCTTTGACACTTGCTCCAACCAAAGAATTGCAAATATAGACTCTCACCACCGAATTATACAGCTGTACAAACAAATTCCAAAATCAGAATTTAGTTTTACTGATCTGCATATGTTTACAATGCTGGCTCTTTGTGTAAAACTTTACTCTGGTGTGTATAAGTTCGATATCGAGCCATTGCCAGAAATATCATATAAGTATTTTGAGCAGAATGCCGGCTGTAAGTATTTGCATTAAAGGTTGCAAGCTTGGTGATTTTGATTATATTTATGAGAGGAAATAAATCAGCATTTTTTTTAGCCGTAAACAAAGATTTTTATGCAAATATATCATCTCCCTGAGAAGATACCGCTTAAAATAAAAAATTTTTTGCGTTTGGCATCTGAATAATAAAGTGCGGTTTGGCTGTTGTCATGGGAATCACTGCAGCCATAGTGTTTTTGGCGAGTATGCTTTCAAATTTTTCAGTACCCAGTGGGTCCAAATATAATGTTGGCGGATTTTTTGCCGGAGCCCTCAGTCCAAAACAACTTCAGCTAAGCTCCATTGGTAAGCCTAAGTTTAGTAAGGTTGTTTGAGCATGCCTATTGACCATCAGTGAAAAACAAAAGTTGTTGATACCCAAGCTAGCAGTAACCGGTTGTTCGCTGCATAAGTGACCATCATCAATTACTTTCATGTAATATTATCACATCTATTATTATTTATTGGCATGTCAGACTTGGATGTTAGTATCAATAGCTCCCTTATACCTGAACTACATTGTGTAGAGGACGGCAAGCATACCAACCTAGATTAGTATCACTACTAAAACGCTTCCATAGAAGCAGGAAGCTGGCATTCTATTGCTAATCACTCTATTAGACCATTGTATTATACGTATTGCTATGACAACGACCAAGCATGAACTGTTGCTAGCCAATAACCTTTGTTCTATTGGATGTTCTATGCAACCAGCAGGTATAGTCTGTTACTAGCAATATTTTTTGTTTTATTGCTTATGCACAGCAACCGTATTAGGCATTTTCGGATCAAGAACGTCCATGCCTTGAAAAATTTGGCACGGGAAAGCGCTTCCGAATGCAATTTTGACGTTGTTTCCTGGCATAATTTCTATGCATGAATGTTCAAAATCAAAAGTTCTCTTCATCGGAGTTATCTTCCTCTTTTTTTCTAGTGTCGCAGTGAATAGTAAAAGACGCATCCTGCTGAGGTGACAGCTTTTTGGTTATATATTATAAAAAAAAAGTAAATAATAATTTTGATAATTATTACAAGTTACTTATGTGTTTTACTAATTACTATTTTCCATTTTTAACAATGTTTATTATCAGTTGGTGATGTTTGGCTATTTGAATAATTGTTTTTTTTACTAACTAAAGTATAATAAAATAATGAAAAAAACTATAAGAACTTATAATAATATTAATGATGATATCATTTGAATAACAGTAATATTAATAATGATTATCATAAATTTTTGTTACATTATAATTATTTGTTACAATTTTATTTTAATTCACCATCCTCAGTAAATGTGTCCAAAAATAATTTCAACATCAACATGCTTCAAGACTTGTTATTATTTATTTTGTTATTATTGTTAGAAGTGAAACTTGAGGCCTCATCACTCTTGTCTTGTTATTGTAACTAACGTAAAAGGGCTCATTATTTGCAAAAATATTTATTATAGGAGAACTCGACGCATTCGGATCAAGAACGTCATAGGGTGGACAACCCCCTGAACGGTAAAACCACCGTTCAGCATAGCGTTCCAAAAAACAGGTTTTGTACTCGCCGAAAAACGAAAATTTCGCCCATTTTGGCATGAACGTTCTCGATCCGAAAATGCCTATTGTATAAATATTCGTGTATCAAACAAAAAAGTCAGAGCAATACCCTAACTCTCAGAAGATTCTTGGACTGCTCTGGACAAACACAACACACCATAACTACAAGAGACAGGCACTATAATTATAGCAGAAGCTGTAAACAGTGCAAGACTCTGACAAAGGCATAACCATTCATTCAGACTTTGAAGGCATTTCACTGACAATTCTGCCACAGCTGACAACATGGGCTCAGTCAACTGGATAGGTGAGTTTTACTAATTTTTACCATAAATTAAACAAAATGCTGAATATATAGATTTTCTAGGTGAAAAAAGGACTTTTTTGATGTAATTAGTGTATTTTTTACAACAAAATGCTGAATATATACATTTTCATGGTAAAGAAAAGGACTTTTTGGGTGTAATTAGCGTAGTTTTTACAACAAAATGTTGAACATATGCATTTTTTCAGGTAAAAAAAAGCACTTTTTTGGTGTAATTGGTGTTTTTTTTTACAACATATTTATAAAGCAAGTATTTTTTGTTTTGTTTTAGATAGATGAAAGAGAATCAAAAGCACTTGGTGAAAATAATGCTCAAGAAAGAACAAGTTGAACAATGTAACTTGGTGAGTTATTTCCCTTTTCTAATAATGTAAACTATCCAATGTAACTAGAACTATAATTCAAATTCATGTAATTATTTTACATTTTTGCTTAATCATTCTATACTAATACATAATTTTTTTATTTTAGTTCATTACGAAATTAAAAGCACATAGAACAGAAGTCTTCGTTCCTAAGATATAACATCACTACATCAAAAACATCATTGTAAAGGAACAAACTATGCATTAACTGTTATTACTTTGTCTTTATTACAAGTTGTAGTGCTTTGTATGACGTAGTATTTACTGACTCTAGCTATATTATGTGGGGAGATTTTCCTTACTTATTATGTAATAAATGTATATAATCATATAATGATTCATTTTTAATCAATGTATTTATTGAATTTAGATATATTGTGAGGGACGCCAGTACGCTCTCATATTTTATTACCATTTACTTAGCAAGATACTCTCTCGCAATTATCGTCTGAGATTGTATCTCATTGTTCTATTTCCTTTGTCTAAGAATTAAGCTTTTATCTCCGAAATAACTCACTGTCTACGTTTATGTCTACTCGCTACACACTGTCTATGTCTATGCAAGGGTCTATTGTTTACATGTGCCTACGATACTATTTACTGCGTTCTACCTTGTACCAAATAATTATTTACTACACTTATTATATTTTTTCCACGTTTTTAATTATTACCAAGTGGGTGTTGATGTAAGGGCAAGGCGTGGCTTGCACCAGTATTTTTACTCAGGCGTGGTTAGTAAAGTGTACCCGCCTTCTCTGTATTTAAATGGATGTTTGAGTTAATAAAATTAGAGTTAGCCTGACTCTCAGATGATTCTCTCTCTCTGAAGCAAGCACAGCTAGGAGCACCAAAACTACCAGCGCTGGACAAGTCGACTATTAGCAAGCACGACGCTAAGGTGGAAAGTGAGAACGGTACGCCCTATCACTGTGTATACCCTTGCCTGAGGCAAGGATTACAACACAAGGCCTAGTGCACTAGTAGTTCGGCTCTTACTAAATTCGGATTCGGGGAATCCAACAAGTTAGCTAGCAATAATCACAGTGAAATTATTTGTCGATCTCGACTGAGTCCAGATTCGACTGTAAATAATTCCAGCATAATTATTGCCGACAGTGACAGTTCGAAACAAACTATAAACTAGACAAGTAATTCCTGAGGAATTAATGTCAGAGCACAGTTCGAAACAAACTATAAACTAGAACGGCAATTGCAGTACAATTACCGTCGGACATGCACATGTTCGGACGCAGCCAATAATTGTCAAACAATTATTGTCCACTGCCAGCAAAACATACACGCCAGATTCGGCAGCATCCATAAGTGCAACAGACAGTAAATGCTCTCTAGACAATAATAGTAGATTATTGTGAGTAGACTTGGGCCACAGTAGAATACGTCGGGAGTGTGTACAGGTGGCTACCACCCAGACGCAAATTCCTGTACATTGGTGGCAGCAGTGGGATTGTCAAAAGCCCACAACAAAGATCCCGACCTCCTACAGACAAGGACCCAGTCTAAACGATGTCATACCGACGGAGAGCAGTCAGCTCAGATCGAGAGGGTTCCTCTCTGCAGATCATGGGTACATTGACAGACATCCTGGAGAGGATGACGACCACAAACGCAGGGAGCAAGTTCAAGGCGCCCCACTTCGATGGAGAAGGGGACGTACATTATTTCATCCAACGCTTTGAAGAGGTGGCCAGAATGAATCGGTGGACTCCTGAGGAGGCCACCATTCATCTCCGCCATACACTGACAGGGAAGGCAGAACAATGTGGACGTGGACCGACCCAGCAGGCCATCATAGAGACCCTGCGAGCCAGCTTCGGGCTCACCCGAACAGAGGCGCAGAATAAACTGGCCGGATATCGAAAGCATCCAAGAGACACGCTGCGAGAACACGCAGTCACCGTAGCGCGTCTAGTAGAGGCGGCCTATGAAGAACTCCCCCAGAGGAATAGAGAGGAGCTAGCCCTCCAAACGTTCCAGAGTACCTTAAGCCACGCCTACTTGCAACGGCACTTGCTAGCCATCCGGCCCACCACCCTAGAAGAAGCAATAAGGGCGGGCAATGACTACTTACAAATCCAGCATCAGGCGGTGCCGCACTCCAACGTTCGGACTGTACACGAGGGATCCCTAGAAAGCTTCATGGATCCTCTCTCGCATGAAGTCTCCTGCCAGGAAGTGGAGGACCCCATCGCCAAGCTGCTAAAAACAGTGGAGGCATTAAGCAAGGAAGTGGCAGAGTTGAAACAGAAACCTCAGGAAGGCCCACCTAAACGCTGTTGGGGTTGCCAGCGGACAGGGCACTTGCGCAGTCAATGCAAAACCGCCCCCTGGACTGCAAGACAGGGAAACGGGCTCGGCCCGCAGTAGTAGGGACCCCTACTAGCTGCACAAGGGCAAAAATTCAACAACGAACACACCACACCCCCAGCCTTAGGACTGGGCCACCACCCGTCCCACTATCCAACCGGTTCCACTCATTGGCGGACGAAGAAAGAGAGGAGCTCCCCCCAGCAGAAAGAGAGGGAGAACAAACAGACAGCACGCCACAGGACGGAAGCCGACACGGAATGAGTCACCCCAAGCCTATACACTTGAACCAAGTGGAGAGGCCCTATAAATCCAGTTATTATCTGCCAGGGAAAGTAGAGGACCAAGCAGTCACCTACCTCATAGATACCGGTTGTAATACCAACCTACTGGCAAAGCGAGTCTATGATCAACTTCCCCCTAAAGTTCAACAACACCTGCAGCAGTACGACTCACACGGACTGATGGCAGATGGCACCCGACTGCCCTTCTACGGCTTGCTCAACCTCTCTGGAAGAATCAGACACATTCACTACGAAGAGACGTTCGTAGTAAGTCAAATCAATGAGGACGTGATTTTGGGCATGCCTTTCCTCTCCAACCAGAATTGTCAAATAGGGTTCGCTCAACCAATACTGAGAGTCCAGGACAAAGAGCTTACATGCACCGACAGGCACGGGCGGGACTTAGTGTCGAAAGTCCAAGTTCAGAAGGACACCTACCTTCCTCCGCAAGCAGAAACCGCCATATGGTGTCACCTCACCAGCAGAGAGCCCTGCCCACAGGGCATCATTGAGAGCATAGAAGGTGGCCCGATGCTAGCCACCAGCCTTAACGCACCCGACCACCAAGGGAGGGTACTAGTAAGATGCCTTAACCCCTCCCCCGAAAGTGTCCGCGTCCCAGCAGGAGAAGTCATCGGGACGTTTACGGGAATAGGGCCAGAAGGAGTCCAACCAGACGCCTCGCTGCCCCCACCAGAAACCACGGAGACCCAGGACCTACCTCCCCACTTGCAGACACTGTTCTCACAGGCTCGTCAGGGCTGCAGCAATACAGAAGAAGAGAGACAACTCCACGAGCTGCTCACCCAATACCAAACCGTGTTCAGCAAGGACGACGGAGACATTGGGCGCACGCACTTGGCTGAGCACTCAATTCCTGTAGCACCGGGGACCCGGCCCATACGCTGCCCCCCACACCGCCTCGGAGCAGAGAAAGAGGCCGAAGCAGAGCGACAAGTCAAAGAGCTGTTGGCAAAAGACTTGATTGAACCCGCCGACAGTGCCTGGAGTTCACCCGTCGTTCTGGTACGAAAGAAAGACTCCTCTTGGAGGTTCTGTGTAGATTACAGAAAACTGAACGACGCCACCCGCCAAGATGCATATCCGATCTCTAGGATCGACGATTCCCTGGACGCACTGGCTGGCAGCCGATACTTCTCCACACTGGACCTCACCAGTGGGTACTGGCAAGTGCCCCTGGATCCAGACGCCCAACAGAAATCGGCCTTCATCACCCGAAGCGGTCTATGGAGGTGGAAGGTCCTCCCCTTCGGGCTCACCTCCGCACCAGCCACGTTCCAGCGACTAATGGAAAGAGTACTAAAGGGCTTGCACTGGAAAACTCTGCTACTATATCTGGATGATGTTATTGTAATCGCCCCAGATTTCCAGACACATCTACACAGACTAGGAGAGGTGCTGGGCCGACTGCAACAGGCCGACCTAAAAGTCAAACCCTCCAAGTGTGAACTGCTAAGTAAGAAAGTAAGATACTTAGGACACGTCGTGAGCTCAGAAGGAGTAGCCACCGACCCCGGAAAAGTAGAGGCCGTCACGAAATGGGAGGAGCCCCGAGACACGAAAGGCCTCCAAGCCTTCCTAGGCACAGCCGGCTATTATCGCCAGTACATCCCCGAGTACGCAACAATAGCCAAACCACTAACCGTCTTGACGGGCAAGGGAGTCCCATGGAAGTGGGAAGAGGACGAACGGAGGGCGTTCCAGGATCTCAAGTCACGTCTGAGCCAGGCCCCTATCTTGGGATACCCCGACCCTACGCTCACCTATATTCTAGACACGGACGCCAGCGCCGTGGGACTGGGAGCAGTGCTATCCCAGGAGCAAGAGGGTAGAGAGCGAGTGATCGCATACTATAGTAAAACCCTGGCTCCAGCGGAGCGAAATTATTGTGTGACCAGGCGAGAGCTCCTGGCAGTGGTGAAAGCCGTGAAGCACTTCCGGCCCTATCTGTACGGTAGAAAATTCCGTTTGAGAACGGACCACGCCTCTCTCCGATGGCTGTGCCGCCGCAAGGAACCCTCCAACCAAATTGCTCGCTGGCTCGAGATACTAGCAGAGTTCACCTACCAGCTAGAACACCGAGCAGGACCTCGTCACGCCAACGCAGACGGACTCAGCCGACAAGACCACTGCGTGGACTGCCGGCAGTGTAATGCCATTGAGCGGCGGGACGGAGGACCATCACACGCCGACCTCGCCGCAGAGCACGAACAGACGCAGGTACACTTGACTATCACTGACCCCACTTACAGCACTAGAGAACTAGTCCGGGCCCAGAGGGAAGGCAACCACCCCGTGAGCCGCATGTACCAGGCCATCCGAGAACAGGAGCCTGTACCCCGGCAAGAGCTAGAGGAAGGTAGCACTGAGCTACGAGTTCTGCACGACAGAAGGGAGCGCCTGTGTATAAGGCCCGACGGAGTGTTGACGCTTCGCTTGGATCACCAAGGACGAACGAAGCACTGCACCGTCTGCCCCCCTTCGTGGCGTGAGAACACCGTGTGGGAGACCCACAAGCTAGCCCACGCCGGCATCAACCGTACCAGGAACCGGGTCATGCTGGACTGGTACTGGCCGGGCATGTCCGCAATGATACGACGGCTAGTAAAGTGTTGTGAGGTTTGTCAAGTTGCAAAGAAAAGCAAGAAAGCTGCCTCTCCCGAAGGACAGAGACTCTACGCAGGACGCCCCCTCCAGAAGCTCGCAGTGGACTTGGTGGGCCCCCTACCTCTCACCAGTCGGAAGAACCGGTGGATTTTAGTCCTCACCGACCACTTTACGCGGTGGCAGGACGCGATTGCCATACCCGACGCCACTGCCCCCACGGTGGCGGCCATTTTGGATGAACGAGTCTTTAGCTACTGGGGACTGCCGGAGCAACTCCACACTGACCAGGGGGCACAATTCGAGTCGACCCTGCTGGAGGAACTATGCACCTTGTGGGGCGTGCGCAAGACGCGCACCACTCCCTACCACCCCCAAGGAAATGGAATGGTCGAGCGCCAGAATAGGACGCTAGGTGATGCCCTCCGGGCACTAATCCTCACCAAGGGACAAGACGAGTGGGACGGCCTGCTGCCCCAAATAATGCGGGCATGCAGGGCCACTCCCAACAGTACCACCGGCGAGACACCAAATCTCCTCATGATGGGCAGAGAGGTACGCCTTCCAGACCAGCTCACCGGAAGCGCACCCACGCTGGATCCAGCTACCACTACTGAGCACACCCTGCGCACACAAGCAAACCTGGCCGTCGCCCATGAGTACGTGCGCAACCTACAGCACAGAGTACGGCAAGAAGGAGGGGACGAACCACTGAGGTTCACAGAAGGAGACCTAGTAGTGATGGAGAATAAACGCCGCGTAAAGGGAGGCAACCCCAAACTCCAGCCAAGTTACGTCGGCCCCTACACCGTCATACAAGCCTACCCGAACCACACGTACCGATTGGAACGAGATGGACAGGGATTCACACAGAATGGCCAACGGTTAAAACACTACCGCTCCTGTCAAGAGACGATCGGGAGAGCACCACCCAGTAGAGAGCGGGCAGTACGCCCCAATATGCGGGGAGCCTATCTAAACCGGCGCCCCCCGATACGAACACCAGGACACCCGACACCCTTGGAGGAACCCACCACAGAAGTATTCAGAGAGCTAGAAAGAGCACTGAGAAGGGCCGGTGACCACTTACCCACGGTACCCCCAGTGGAACCCCCACAAGACATACCAGCCACCCCCACACAGTCAGAACAGATGCCTCCACCCGAGTGTAGGACCCCGGCGCCCCCCGACAGCGCCCCCACTACACAAAATAATGAGCGCCAGAGCCTGGACACCAACGAGTGGCCACCACTACCACCCAGACCAGAAACCAGAGCAAGCTGTGATCGTCCCAGGAGAGAAGCAAGAAAGCCAGCAAAATTTGCTGACTACCAGTGTTACAGAACACAACAAATAGATAGACAGGACAAACAAGCTGCCGAAATAATAAATAAAAAAGAAAACACACACTTACCATGGAAAAACAGAGCCGAAACAGCGAAAGTACTAGGATTGCTAAGAGAGGATAACTCCCCAACGACGGCGCCGCCAGGAAAACCCCCCACACGTGACGAGAAGACAACTCCCAACGTGGAATCCCCTTGCAGACACGCCCCACTATCGGTAAAACACCCCCAGCGAAACACGTGTATACCAAGAACAATGGAGGAGGCAGTACCAACAGCAAAAGAAGGTGTGTGTAAACAAGAACAATACTCAGATAAAAATACTGAACACTTCAAACTTTCTCCACACTACCGAGCTGAGTGCCTACAAGACATCACCTACCTACTACATAACATGGAGAATGATGGAACAATATCGCTAGAGGAGGACCCGACCTTCGCAGAGGAACTGCTAGCCAGTACAAAAACAATTCGGGAGAGAAAGAGGAAATATTCCTCCCCAGCAAGAGTCAACAATATCATTGAGGAAGGAGCAGCAAGATGTCGGGTGCTTACACAACGAACACCGACACCACCTCCGCCGACACACCATACCAGAGAAACATGGAAAACCGAAGAAACCTCACAAGCCATCAAGAAGGCCATGTATCAGATAAAAGGAGACACCTGGAGCTGCAAAATATGCAGCCTGCAACTAAATAAGAAAAGGATAATCTACCATGTGCACCAACATTTCACGTTTTTCTTCTGTGCATGCGGCAAGAAGAGTAGTTCCAGAGACACAATATTGAAACATATTCGTGGACAGGGAGGAGGACAGGCACATGGTGGAGCAACCCGACCTCTCTACGAGCCGGATAAACATTCATACACCGACTTCTGTCGAGCCATGAACTGGACACAGCCAGCACCCTTCGGCACCCCAACTCCAATACTTGAGCAAGACAAAGGACCAGTAAAGGGAAGATTGGGAGAGAAAGTTAACGAGACACCAATCAAAGTGGCCAGGGTCGAGCTGACCGATACAAAACACAAGCCACGAATACACATAGGAAGCAAAGAAAATTCATTCCGACGACACCTCACACCAAAGGAAAATCTACCCGCCACCGACAGTAGAAGGCCAAGAGAAAGGGTAGACGAAGAGAGGAGAGAAGATCGATATAGGAGAATTAAACGATTAGAGGAAGAACTGTACAACATAACGAGAGAGGCATATAAACATTTACAAAGGGCCGAGGAAGTCAAGACATCCATTCAAAGGGAGCGGGACCTTCTCTAAGACATAATGGACAGTAAGAATTAACATTATTACACTCTGTGCGCCCCTTCGTTTTATTGGCCCTATAGTTGCCAATGGGGGGGAGTGTGTGAGGGACGCCAGTACGCTCTCATATTTTATTACCATTTACTTAGCAAGATACTCTCTCGCAATTATCGTCTGAGATTGTATCTCATTGTTCTATTTCCTTTGTCTAAGAATTAAGCTTTTATCTCCGAAATAACTCACTGTCTACGTTTATGTCTACTCGCTACACACTGTCTATGTCTATGCAAGGGTCTATTGTTTACATGTGCCTACGATACTATTTACTGCGTTCTACCTTGTACCAAATAATTATTTACTACACTTATTATATTTTTTCCACGTTTTTAATTATTACCAAGTGGGTGTTGATGTAAGGGCAAGGCGTGGCTTGCACCAGTATTTTTACTCAGGTGTGGTTAGTAAAGTGTACCCGCCTTCTCTGTATTTAAATGGATGTTTGAGTTAATAAAATTAGAGTTAGCCTGACTCTCAGATGATTCTCTCTCTCTGAAGCAAGCACAGCTAGGAGCACCAAGACTACCAGCGCTGGACAAGTCGACTATTAGCAAGCACGACGCTAAGGTGGAAAGTGAGAACGGTACGCCCTATCACTGTGTATACCCTTGCCTGAGGCAAGGATTACAACACAAGGCCTAGTGCACTAGTAGTTCGGCTCTTACTAAATTCGGATTCGGGGAATCCAACAAGTTAGCTAGCAATAATCACAGTGAAATTATTTGTCGATCTCGACTGAGTCCAGATTCGACTGTAAATAATTCCAGCATAATTATTGCCGACAGTGACAGTTCGAAACAAACTATAAACTAGACAAGTAATTCCTGAGGAATTAATGTCAGAGCACAGTTCGAAACAAACTATAAACTAGAACGGCAATTGCAGTACAATTACCGTCGGACATGCACATGTTCGGACGCAGCCAATAATTGTCAAACAATTATTGTCCACTGCCAGCAAAACATACACGCCAGATTCGGCAGCATCCATAAGTGCAACAGACAGTAAATGCTCTCTAGACAATAATAGTAGATTATTGTGAGTAGACTTGGGCCACAGTAGAATACGTCGGGAGTGTGTACAGGTGGCTACCACCCAGACGCAAATTCCTGTACAATATCTCCTCTCTTCTCTCTCTATGTAGATATAAATATACCCATAAATATGGACATAATTGACCATATATACATTAATTGCTAGAAAACTAAAAAATCTCCCTCTCCTCTCTCTCTTTCTCTCTCTCAAGATACCATATGTATGTATGTATGTATGTATGTATGAATGCATTGATTGTCATTACAAGTTGTATTGCTTTGTATAACTTAGTATTTACTGACTCTAGCTATATTATATAGGAAGATTTTCCCTACTTATTATGTAATCAGGTATACAATCATATAATTTTCATTTCTGATCAATATATTTATTCAATGTAGATATATCTCCTCTCTCTATGTAGATATAAATATACCCATAAATACATGAATAATTAACCATATATACATGAATGTATAGAAAACTAAAAAATCTTTCTCTCCTCTCTCTCTCCCTCTCTCCTCCCTCTCTCTCCTCTATCTCTTTCTTTCTCTCAAGTATGTATATAATTATGTAAAAAAAATTATCAAATTTTGAATGCCATACATTCAAAATTTATATGTCATATAAGTTCAAATCAAGTAAAAAAATAATCAAAACTCAAATGCCACTTAAATGCCACTCAAATGCCACTCAAATGCCCCTCAAATGAAATACAATATAAACTCTATATGACATATAAGTTCAAATTAAGTAAAAAAATAATCAAAACTCAAATGCCACTTAAATGCCACTCAAATGCCCCTCAAATGAAATACAATATTAACTCGGCGAATCCATCCAACGTCGTAACTCATTGCATAACCCCAAGGTCTAATCCACAAAAAAACACTTAGTAGGGAGATCTGCTCATATATTACTACTGTCGGAATTATAAGTTTATCAATTCAACCTAAAACGAAGAGAACTTGATTGCATTTATTTCCTGTTTTTATTGTGTTTGATTACATATTAGTTAATACAGGTACAACCTTTCACCGAAACTTAATGGGAACTCCAACTCACTTCCAACGAAACGGATTTATGGTTATACCTCTAATTCTAGTTATCTCCGGCATCAACTAAAAAAACATGAACAAAGTATGACTTTATCCACTTGTTTTGTTAGTTAGACTGTTACTTTTCCTAAAATATCTCATTGTTTTTTGTGTGAAATACAAACAATGTATCAACATACATAGTGTATTTTCTATTTTTAGGAATTACTGTTTTGTCTAATAAATCAAGAGTTATATGTTACATACACATATTTAAATGCTATAAGATACCTGTAAAGTATTTATTACATTCCTAACTCATACTTAATGTTGTAAACTATAATTGAAGCTCTCACATTTAATTTACTGTCTGATGATATAAACATGGAACTATACTGCATCAATGTTTTGCTGTTGATGTATCTATATGATTGTTTGCGGAGACGTTCAGTTGACTACATAGTTCGAAGTAGTGTGTGTTGTAATAGAGCATATCGATGAACATGCAATTGAACTAATTAATCACACATCATATTTTTGCTGTAAAATATGTTTGAAGGATGTGAGTTGTCATTCAAATGAATTGTAAGTTTCGTCCTAGCTAGATATATTTAAAAGAGTATCAATCTAGGACTTGTAAAATTTGTTTATCCGATGCTCTACATTCAAAAATTTTAGCTAGGTAGAAAGGAAGTTTACAGGAGTGTATGTAGAGCTTAAGCTTATTAGTCTATCTAATCTCTATCTTCCTATTTTTTTAACCAACTTCCCATTTTAACTTCCACTTTTTTTAAAAAACAACATCATTTATCATAGTAATGATCAGAAAATCAGTCTACGAATTAATTTTGATAAATGACTTCAATGTTTTGTATATAGGAGAAAGTATTTTTTCTAAGCAGTATTAGTTTTCATTTGTACTTCAGTTCAAGTATTAGTCTGCAAAACAACAAAAAATGGCTAGCAATATTCCTACAACAAATGAGTAAGTTATTTTATACTATCTTTTACAATTTTGTTGCAGTTACATTTATAAATTTATACAAATGTATATGTATATGTATATATATATATATATATATATATATATATATATATATATATATATATATATATATATATATATATATATATATATATATATATATATATATATATATATATATATATATATATATATATATATATATATATATATATATATATATATATATATATATATATATATATATATATATATATATATATATATATATATATATATATATATATATATATATATATATATATATATATATATATATATATATATATATATATATATATATATATATATATATATATATATATATATAACTTGTAGGTCTACAACCTCAAATGAGGAACTACATCTAAGTATAGATGAAATAGATTTCAGTGCTATGTAAGTATATTATTGAAACTTTATTATTCAACTGTATTATATAGAGTTTTTAATTAATCACAGTCTTGATTTATTGTTTTATTAAGCTCTACGGAGGATGAAACGTTGAGATGGATTGAAGAATGCTTTGGTGAAGAAGAGAAAGTAAAAAAGACCAGGGCTACCACGCACATTGCTATGAGTAAGTATTTTTTTATGTTTTATGAAAAATGTAAATTTTTCTGTAGGTAGAATAATAACGACTCTACAATTACTACGCTATTTTTGTAGAAAAAACATCTACACGTTTTATTGCAAGTGGACAGTATATAGGGAAGAATGATTCCTTTCTCTCCTACGACTGCCACACATTTGAATGTGAGTATGATGAAAATATTATTTACTACATATTCATTCAATTTTAATAAATTTCTTTCAAAAATAACATAATTACATTCGTATTTTCTATTTTAGTTCAAGCAGAGAATCCCAAACTAAGTTGATATACAGAAGCAAGTGTTTTACATGGGGATATAAAAGAAGATAGAAAGTGTATTAAGTGTAAGTGATATGCATTATCTTTATATACATATACCATACTCAAGAAGGTTATCTATATATAATGAGAATTTGTTTATTTTGCTTGTAGATATTGATAACAAAAGGCCAAGATATTTCCTTTCAATGCTTTCGTTGTTATTGATAGCGTATTGTACTAAGTCGCTGAGCGAAGCACTGAAAGGAAAAAAAAACCACATTTTGTGTATATTTTGTTGTAAGAAGTTTAAATTAGGGGAGTTGCATGAGCCTGGCCGAGTTCTTTCAAGACATGTTTTGCTCACTTGTTTATTTTTTATTGTTCATGCGAAAAATCACGTACAACTTTGAGAGATCTCCAGCAACATTTTTGTATTTTGAAAACTAAAATGTTTTTTAATGTTGATATTGCTAGTTATAATAATTTTGTTTTACTTATTAATAAAAAATATTCTGAATTAGTTATGGATATTACTTTTCCAAAAAATTTTGCGTTAGTATATTTCTATCCAGTAGAAGGTTATTTTTCTGAAAACATTGTTTTAGATTTTGAATTAAGGAGTAAATGGTTGGCGATAGCTAAAAAACCGGCTGCTGGAGATCAAAAGCTTTTGATTAAAAACCAGTGTAAAAAAATGAGAGCACTTATATCTTCAGATTCTGATCTTTTAGAAACTAAAAAAAGTAATAACGACTTAATTTCTGTTGCTAGTTCACAGTGCAGTCCAGAAACCAGTGTTTTAGAATCTAATACTGTAACAGATAATCCTCAAACTCAAGTAGATTTAAAAGAAAGCCAAAAGATTGATAATAAAATAATTGATTTAACTTCAGTTAAATTAATTTTGAATATAAAAGATGGACTGAAAAAAGGGTTTTAATAATTGTGTTAAATTGAAATTAGCGCCTATTAGACAGAAAATGCAAAAAAATTCAGACTTTTCTCAAGAAGAAATTTTTGTATTAACTGCACTCTTAGGTGAGTTTTAAAATTTTTATTTCACCATATTTTTTAATATTATCATGGCTCTGGAATAGGGTTTATGCAAATGTCCTATTTTATAATTTCTTACAACAAAATATATAGATAATAAGATGTTTTTTTATAAATACTTTTTATATATATATAGATATTATATACACAGACAATAGTCTGTGTTTTTATGAATACTTTATTCATAGGTATACATTTCATGTAAAAAAATTTCTGTCATTAGTTTACCTAATGCATTATTTTATTTGTTTTGTGGTTGAGAACTCCATATGCTTCATTCTTACTGTATTACTTTGCATATTATTACAAAATAAATATTGCATTAACTACCTTCATAACGCATCCAAGTTATGAAACAGTAAATTTCACATCTGTATTACTGAATCTATAACATTGTTATGAAAAAGACTATAATTACTTAATTATCGTGTCATATCATGACAAACTATCAACACCCAATTCACAAAACTGTAAATCCTAAAGTATAATGCTCGCGGTTGTAAAAAATTCTTCTACTGTCTTGGTTTCTCAAACAAATTATAAAACATTTTCACAATTTTTTGTGTAAAAGCGGAGTTGTCTTACCATTTTGACAAAATGTGCTGACAACTTTTACATATTTTTTCAAAAAGCGAAGCCTATAAATTATAAATGGGAGTTGCCTTAACATTTTTGAAAATGTGACGATAACTTGAAATATTTATTTTTGTGTCGGAACATTGAAATTTTGTAATATTTTAGAGTTGTCACCCCGAAAATTTTACAAATTGACTAAATTACTAATGTTAAATATGAATAAAAATACTTTATGCTAAATATATACAAATTATCGCACAATACAAATAATATATAATTTAATGTTTATGAGTTGTTGCTGATAGATTTGGCGAGCCATCAGTCATTCACTTGTACACGTATTCTATCTAAAAGCATACATAGACGTCGTTATAACAACTACATTATACTATGGTGAAAAATACGTTTGTTAGTAGTTACTTATTACTAGTGAAAATTTACATACCTTAATTAAATTTCCGCTATCGAAATCTTGCTAGCTTCGCTTGAAATGTGATAGTTATCTTCATTGCTTTTCTCACTATCATTGTTGACAACTTCATCTTTTTCCTCAAAGTTTTTGTTTTCAGAGTCATCATCCGTCATATTATCATCTTCTTCGTCATCAGTATAAGCATCAATGTTATCATCATCATCATCAGCATCATCATCATGACTTTTCATCAGCTCAGCATCGTCAAATAGGGAAAATCTGAAGGCTATTCCTTCTTTTTCACTTGAAGTGGATAGGAGCATTAAAGTTTCGTCAACACCCAGAATCGTGAGAATGTGTTTCTTTGTACCACTTTGAGTTGACATCGTACTTTTATAGTGGATCATACCGCATTCATGATTTTTGATCTTCAAAACGTTCTCAGGAGGGACAACAATCTTCCCAGTCATCAAAGATCCATCATTCATCATGTATCTGTAAGTGACAGTGTGAGTGATACGTAGAGGCGTTGTATCTTGTTTTCGTTTCTGCTTCAAATTTTTCCAAACTGAGAGTCTAGTGAATGTCAGAAGAATGTTGACAGGAATATTATCGAAATTGATGATATCAAAGTATGCTTGCAACTGTTTCAATGATTTTTTTCTCAAGATTTTGGCTATAACTCGTTTTTCTAGCCCTTGATGATGATTACCTCCTACAATACGCAGATCGGGTTGATTTTCTTCAAGCTGTCCCATGTACACTAGGATATGTGAAGAGCGGGGTTCGAGTTCCTGTAGCTCCACCGTAAGTTCTTTGTCAATCAGTGACTTGACTCGAATTCGATGATCGTTTGTTAAAACATGTTCATAATCCAATACACCATAATCTTCAACGTAATTGACACCGAAAACCTCCAATGTCGTAGGAATTGGTAAATCCAACAAACTCACAAAATTTCCGATTTCCAACATTCCTTTCTGCATAGCTCTTGTCATTATTCCAGCCATCTCGAGCAATTCGAACTCTCTAAGTTTGTTTACGGCATTATTCTTGGTGTTGCTAAATAGTGAGGAAATTGAAGCTCGAGATAATGTCACTGTCGGTTTTTTGTAATCCTCTGTTCGTTTGACTTCACTGTTCTCATGCAGATATGTGTAGTCCGGTGTGGGACTCAAAAGAGAGTCAGCTGAAACTACATGACGTTTCATTGCTATATCAGCAGGAGTGTTGATGTTTGAGCGAGAAGATGTATCATTAAAGGTGTTAGGATTGGGTCTTCTATCATCAATGTGAATGCTGTTGGTGGTGGAATTGATGGTTGTAGTGGAGATAGTGTCAGTGTTGTTGGTAGCTAAATTTGGTTCAATATGGAACTTAGGAAGTGCTTTGGAGTGTGATGTCATCATACCTGCAAAAAGAAAAATAACTTAGTTTAATGATGTAAATATACTGAAATTATTGTTTTATTAAAAGATTGTTTTTAAAAAGTAAGATTCAAAAACCTAGATCATTCAATTAATTAAAAACAAATAATTATTTTAGCACTTCTTACCTTGATGCTCTCCTAATAGCTGTAGTAGATGTTGCTTCTCTGTTAGCCGTTGTAGAACTGGATGCTTTCTGTGTGAAAACGATGGCTCTTATATAGCTAAAGTTGTACTGATCAAACCCTATGAACACCATCTCGTGTCAATCTCTATGAATCAGCATTTTTTCACGCGATGGAAAGTCAATGTTTTCGCGGGAATAAATGAATTATTTTCACGCGAATACAAACCAATGCTTTCGCGGGAATAAATACTTTGTTTTCACGCGAATACAAATCGTTGCTTTCGCGGGAATAAAACTGTTATTTTCACGCGAATACAAACCAATGCTTTTGCGGTAATAAATAATTTATTTTCACGCGAATGGAAACTGTTGCTTTCGCGGGAATAAATAATCTATTTTCACGCGAATGGAAACCGTTGCTTTCGCGGGAATAAATGATTTAATTTCCCGCGAATGAAAATCAATGTTTTCGCAGGAATAAATACTTTATTTTCACGCGAATACAAACCGTTGCTTTCGCAGAATACAAATTTTATTTTCACGCGAATAGAGACCGTTGCTTTTACAGGAATAAATAATATATTTTCACGCGAATGGAAACCGTTGCTTTCGCGGGAATGAACATTTTATTTTCACACAAAAGCAACGATTTGTATTCGCGTGAAAATAAAGTATTTAGACCCGCGAAAACATTGCTTTCTATTCGCGTGAAAATAAGGTATTTATTCCCGCAAAAGCAACGGTTTCTATTCGCGTGAAAATAAATTATTTATTCCCGCGAAAAAATTGACTTTTATTCGCGGGAAATTAAATCATTTATTCCCGCGAAAGCATTGGTTTCCATTCGCGTGAAAATAAATTATTTATTCCCGCGAAAGCATTGGTTTGTATTCGCGTGAAAATAATTAATTTATTCTCGCGAAAACATTGAATTCCCTTCGCGTGAAAATATGCTGATTCATAGAGATTGACACGAGATGGTGTTGATAGGGTTTAATCAGTACAACTTTAGCTATATAAGAGCCATCGTTTTCACACAGAAAGCATCCAGTTTTACAACGGCTAACAGAGAAGCAACATCTACTACAGCTATTAGGAGAGCATCAATGTAAAAACTTAATAAATTACAGTTTTTACTCATACATTACTTATTATACTAAAACAACTGAAAAAAATTATTCATCTGTATTTTTTTTAGATTCAACCACAAAAAATGGAAATAGTTAACAACACAGAATCAGAAACTCAGCCTAAACCTTTGACTTAAGAGGACTTGATACTTCTACAAAACGAATGCAATAAAAAAATTGAGGAGATGGCGAATTAACTCAAACAATTGTAAATTCATACAGAAAGACTTGATAGAACAGCTAAATATTTTTCGAACTGAATCTTTTCTAACATTAAAGCTCTTAGGGAATGATGTTACATCAGACATTCAGAGGTTACATTATGTATTACAACAACGACAATATCAACTAGAACAGGTAAACACACCAATTTCTATCAAGTGTGCTTGTAAAGATCTTGCTCTAAAAAGAAGAAACATGCAGCGACAGTCCGCTCAACGACAAGCTAGAAGGGTAAGGACTCAACAACGTAAGGCACGAGGAGCTACAAAAACATCCGATTAACAGTCAATTTTTGATGAAAAGGTAATAATTAATAAAAAAATACTATTTAGTAAAAGTTTGTAGTTGTTTTAAATTTCTGTTTAACCATTCTATACTAATACATAACTTTCATTTTTACCATTCTATACTAATACATAACTTTCATTTTTGTTTAATCATCCTATAATAATACATAACTTTTTATTTTAGTTCATTATGGCATCAAAAGTACATAGAACAGAAGTCTTCCTTCCTAAGATATAACATCAGTACATCAATGATGTCATTGTAAAAAAGACTATGCATCGATTGTCATTACAAGCTGTAGTGCTTTGTATTACTTAGTAATTACTAACTCTAGGTATATTATACAAGGATATTTTCCTACTTATTATGTAATAACTGTATATAATCATATAATGGTTTAATGTAGTTATATCTCCTTGTTCTTCTCTCCTCTCTCTCAAAATATCATATGAGTTCGAGTTATGCAAAAAACTATCAAAACTTAAATGCCATACACTAGCTGCCATATGAGTTCAAATTGAGTAAAAAAATAATCAAAACTCAAATGCCACTTAAATGCCACTCAAAAATGCCACTCACACCTCTCAAATAAAATACAATATAAACTCGGCGAATTCATTCAAAGCCGTAACCCATTGCTTCAACCCCGAGATCTAACCCACAAAAAAACACTTGGTAGGGAGATTTGCTCATATATTACTACTGACATAGCCTGCAAGCAACTTGTGTTGTTGGGGACCACAGAACTAAAAAGAAAGAATAAAATGAAAATCAACCTCACCTGCCATTATGATTTTGCTTCGTCAAGGGAAGTGCAATGCAAATGGTTTTGGTCACAACTGTTAACCAGTCACAGTGATTGTAACAACGCATTTTTAGGCTTATTTTTTTGTTTCAGTTATTAGTAGTAATATATGAGCAGATCTCCCTACCAAGTGTTTTTTTGTGGATTAGACCTTGGAGTTGAGGCAATGAGTTACAGCGTCGGATGAATTCGCCGAGTTTATATTGTATTTCATTTGAGGGGCATTTGAGTGGCATTTGAGTGGCATTTAAGTGGCATTTGAGTTTTGATTATTTTTTTACCTAATTTGAACTCATATGGCAGCTAGATTTTGAATGTATGGCATTTAAGTTTTGATAATTTTTTTACATAATTCAAACTCATATGGCATCTTGAGAGAGAGGAGAGAGAAGGGAGAGAGGAGAGAGGAGAGAGAGAGAGGAGTTTTATCTACATTGAATAAATATGTTGATCAAAAATGAAACATTATATGATTATATACATTGATTACATAATAAGTAGGGAAAATCTTCCTATATAATATAGCTAGAGTCAGTAAATACTAAGTAACACAAAGCACCACAACTCGTAATGACAATCAATGCATACATACATACATAGATATGGTATCTTGAGAGAAAGAAAGAGAGAGAGGAGAGAGAGAGGAGAGAGATTTTTTCAGTTTTCTATACATTCATGTATATATGGTTAACTATGTACATATTTATGGGTATATTTATATCTACATAGAGAGAGGAGAGAGGAGATATATCTGCATTGAATAAATATGTCGATCAAAAATGAATCATTGTACGATTATATACATTAATTACATAATAAGTAGGGACAATCTTCCTATATAATATAGCTAGAGTCAGTAAATACGCACATGTCCATATTCATGTACATGTGCATAAATGGACATGAATACGTACATGTCCATATTCATGTCCATTTGTGTACATACCTATGTTCATAATTATGTACATGTGCATGTCCAAATTCATGTCCATATTAACACTTTATAGCTATGTACAGAGGAGAGAGAAGAGAGGAGAGAGGGAGAGAGGAGGGAGGAGATATATCTAAATTGAATAAATACATTGATTAAAAAAGAATCATTATATGATTATATACATTTATTACACAATAAGTAAGAAAAATGTCCCCATATAATATATCTAGAGTCAGTAAATACTAAGTAATACAAAGCACTACAACTTGTAATAAATACTAAGTAATAACAGTTAATGCATAGTTTGTTCCTTTACAGCGATGTCTTTGATGTACTGATGTTATATCTTAGGAAGGAAGACTTCTGTTCTATGTGCTTTTAATTTCGTAATGAACTAAAATAAAATAATTATGTATTAGTATAGAATGATTAAGCAAAAATGTAAAATAATTACATGAATTTGAATTATAGTTCTAGTTACATTGGATAGTTTACATTATTAGAAAAGGGAAATAACTCACCAAGTTACATTGTTCAGCTTGTTCTTTCTTGAGCATTATTTTCACCAAGTGCTTTTGATTCTCTTTCATCTATCTAAAACAAAACAAAAAGTACTTGCTTTAAAAATATGTTGGAAAGAATACACTAATTACACCAAAAAAGTACTTTTTTTTACCTGGAAAATGTATATATTCAACATTTTTTTGTAAAAACTACACTAATTACACCAAAAAAGTCCTTTTTTACCATGAAAATGTATATATTCAGCATTTTGTTGTAAAAAATACACAAATTGTACCAAAAAAAGTACTTTTTCTACCTGGAAAATGTATATATTCAGCATTTTGTTGTAAAAATATACTAATTCAAACAAAAAAGTCCTTTTTTCACCTGGAAAATGTATATATTCAGCATTTTGCTGTAAAAAAATACACTACTTACATCGAAAAAGTCCTTTTTTCACCTGGAAAATATATATATTCAACATTTTGTTGCAAAAACATACACTAATGGCACCAAAAAAGTACTTTTTTTACCTGGAAAATGTATATATTCAGCATTTTGTTGTAAAAAAGAACACTAATTGCACCAAAAGAAGTACGTTTTTACCTGGAAAATGTATATATTCAGCCTTTTGTTGTGAAAAATACAATAACTACCTCAAAAAAGTCCTTGTTTTCACCTGGAAAATGTATATATTCAGCATTTTGTTGTAAAAAATACATTAATTGTACCAAAAAAAGTACTTTTTTTACCTGGAAAATGTACATATTCACCATTTTGTTGTAAAAATACACTAATTCAAACAAAAAAGTCATTTTTTCACCTGGAAAATGTATATATTCAGCATTTTGTTTAATTTATGGTAAAAATTAGTAAAACTCACCTATAGTGATGTGATTGCCTTGAGTTATAGATTAGCTTCTTGAGCTGTTGTTCTGGACAGTTTTCTTTTTCAGCATCATCGAAGTAGAATCCATGTAGTTTGAGTCTTCATTGGTTTGGTATCATCTAAGTAGGTGGTAGATCTTGAAAGGAATTCTTGCTTTGTTGGAGAAGTATGCTGTCTTCAAAATCCATGTAGTTTGAGTCTTCATTGGTTTGGTATCATCTAAGTAGGTGGTAGATCTTGAAAAGAATTCTTGCTGTGTTGATGAAGTGTGCTGTGTTCAAAATTCATTTAGTTTGAGTCTTCATTGGTTCGGTATTATCTAAGTAGGAGAGAAAGTCATGTCGTGTAACATCTTTAAAGAGGTTCTTGGTGTGTCGGAGAAGTGTGTTGTCTTCAAAATCCATGTGGTTTGAGTCTTCATTGGTTTGGTATCATCTAAGTAGGTGGTAAATCTTGAATTAGCATTTCTTACCTTGATGCTGGATGGTCTCCTAGTAGCTGTAGTAGATGATGCTTCTCCACTTGCTGTTGAAGAACTGGATGCTTTCTGTGGGAAAACAGTGGCTCTTAAATAGCTAAAGTTGCACTGATTAAACCCTATGAATCAGCATTTTACCCAATTCTTTCGTGGGAATAAATAATTTATTTTCGCACGAATAGAAACTGTTGCTTTCGCGGGAATAAATAATTCATTTTCGTGCGAATAGAAACTGTTGCTTTCGGGGGAATAAATAATTTATTTTCGCACGAATAGAAACTGTTGCTTTCGCGGGAATAAATAATTTATTTTCGTGCAAATAGAAACCGTTGCTTTCGCAGGAATAAATAATTTATTTTCGAACGAATGGAAACCGTTGCTTTTGCGGGAATAAATAATTTATTTTCACACAAATAGAAACTGTTGCTTTCCAGGGCCGTAGCTACATTGAGGCAAGACGAGGCTCTTGCCTCGTCTGAAAGTTTAGGCAAAAATTGGATTTTCCAACTCAGAAAACGGATTTCCCAAAGAGTTCACCCTTTTAGCAGTACTTGGTATTTCCACAGGGAGTACCCTTATTGCACGCACGTAGCACTAGTTCTAATACTGTTACTGTAATCACGTTGTTTATCATAAAAACCCAATCGAACATTAGACTCTCAAACTACAACATACCATTTACTGTGTGCTTATTACTACTGCAATAATCCTTTTGCCAAATATTTTTTTCAAGGTATATTTCAATTTTTCTGGATGACTACTGTTGTCTGCTGCATTTTATTTTTAGTTATGGTTAGCACTTCCCACTGCAGAGAGTTCAGGGTACAGTGCAAAGGTGTTTTTTTTAAATAATGAGAACTAGTAAAAATTAATTAGTAATAATCAAGTGATTGATATTAATAAATAATTATTATTATATGGACTCAAGAAAATAAAAAGCTAGGTATTCATATAATTCCTTTAATATAACTTTCTCTCCAGTTTTTATATTTTTTTATTTAGTTTTATTTGTCGATATTAACAACAGATAGTTATTTAATTTAGTTCAATATTTTCTTTTAGTCTTTTTAATCATTATTTTGTATACTTACTAATTATTATTTAATATTACCATTGAATATTATTTTATTACTAACAGTTAACAATAATAATTGTTATTATTGTTCTAATAATAATTATTATTATTGTTAGTGCTATTATTATTATTATAATAATGATAATAAATAACACTAACACCAACTACTATCGTTTGTAGTTATATTTATCTATATGTGTGAGGGACGCCAGTACTTGTCAAACATTTATTATTTACTACTCGTACTTGGCCTAAGCCTTTGACTCAGTATTATCTCACCGTCTACGCATCGTCTCGATATTAACTCACTGTCTACACATTATCTCAATATGTACTCGCTTATGCTTGTCTATGTTTTGTCCTAGTTCTATTGTTACCTGTGCTACAAGCGTCTATCTAGAACAGTTCTATGATGTGCCCAAATAATTATTATATCTTATACTTTTTCCACAGTTTTTATTATACAATTGCATTTTGGTGCTTACAAGGCGTGGCTTGTACCAGATTTTACCCAGGCGTGGCTTTACCAGATTTTACTCGCCTACTTTGTATAAATATCTATGTTTGAGCAATAAAGTTCAGAGTTAGCCTGGCTCTCAGAAGATTCTTTCTCTCAAGAAGCAAGCACAGCTAGAAGCAACATAACTACAAGCGCTGACCTGGTCGACTATTGGCAAGCACGAGGCTCGGCGGAAAGTGAGAACGGTTCGCCCTATTACTGCGTATTCCCCCACCACGGTGAGAAGTACGACGCAAAGCACCTGGTGCCCTGATAGTTCGGCTCACAATAAATTCGGACTCCAGAGTTCGGGACAAGACAACGCACCAATAATTCCAGTGCAATTATTGTCGATCTCGACTGAGTCGAAGTAGACAAACAATACTTCCAGCACGATTATTGTGGGTGACAAAGTTCGCAACAAACTCTAAACTAAACAATAATTCCAGCACAATTATTGTCGGTGGCAACAGTTCGCAGTTCGCAACAAACTATAAACTAAAGAATAATTACAGCATAGTTATTGTTGAACATAGCCATGTTCGGATGCAGCCAATAATTATAATATAATTATTGTAAACTGCCAGCAATCATTCCACCCCAGATTCGGCCGCACTCATAACTGCACAAACCAATGCATGTACTCTAACAATAATAACACATTATTGTACGCTGACTTAGGGTAGAGGCAGAACGTGTCGGGAAGGTGTACAGGTGGCTACCACCCAGACACAAATTCCTGTACATATGTATGACTTACTTATCATATGTTATTTAATGTGTAAAAATAATATAACATTAACATGAAACTACAAAAAAGTAATGATCCTATTTATTGAATTGTTATTATAATGACTCTGAGATAAAGTTGTTATCCTATTTAATTCACTTAGCAGCTCCATTATATAAATCTATTACTATAATTATTAATAATGTAAATAATAATAATTTTTTATTCCTGCTATTATTATTTTTCACAGCTAACAATAACATTGATATTATGTTATTATAAAACTTATGAAAAAAATGATGATTATCATCATTATAATAAATAATAATTATTTTACAGCAGCACACAACTTGATAAGCTACTCTATTGATTCTTTTATACTTGAGTAGTGGTGGTAGGAGAATTGTTGCATTATTTCCATATGGGGTACGGACCATTCGAAACTGACGTTTTGAAAATGGATGGGGATGGGGATGGGGGTTTGGGATTTGGGGTTGGGGGGTTCAGGTTTAAGAGTTTCGAACAGTTCATTTTCGAAACGTCAGTTTCGAATCATGGCGGAATCATTTCCATATACCTACATCTTACAATCATGTTAATTACTACTTCCCTTCTTTGCTTGAGTTATTTGACGTTTTCATTATTTATTATTTTCCTGCCATTTTGTTATTTTCATTAATAATAGCAATAAATTTGTTACCACTGGTAACTAAACGATTATTATAGTTCTTATTATTACTGCAACTACCACTACCATCAACACAAAATTTAGGGAGAAACGTTATTTTTATGGGACACTTAGCAAATGCTAAGTAGTAAGCTTACATACATCCTGGCACTCTCTATGGGGTACTGGCACCTGTGACAAATAGCTATCAGCAAGGAAGAAAGAGATAATTATACTAGCAGACATTGCTCACAAATAAACTTACTAACAAAAACTTATTGCTACTGGTATTGCCAGTCAAAGCGCATTCAACTTTGTCTAACATGACCAACATTGCAAGTTCTTTTTATTGGCGAGAAAGATGGAACCAATTAATTGCAACGGGTTCATGACTGCAGAATAGAGCAATCGATCTTGAATTACCTATGTAATATGAGGTTCCACAGCTTTTTCCTCTCTCAGCTTAAGTTCATTTATTGGTGTGTAGTAAAACAACAACGCTAGAAGGTTGTCTCATCTGTGTGGGCATACAAAGATCTCATATGTACATACATGCCATGTATTCATATGAACTTGGCTCATAGATGTTTCAAATCAATCAAAATTTGTTCATAATAAAACCTCTTGCAGATGCTTTGGTTTTTTGTCTTTTTATTGTAAATCCGGTAAAATTGCTTTGGCGGCCGGGGCGCTGCCCCGGACCCCGCCAGGGGCCTTGGCGGCCCCTGGACCCCCGGCCCTGTGTGGGTGATTGCCTCCTCTGATAATAAATCCTGGCTACGGCCCTGCTTTCGGGGGAATAAATACTTTATTTTCGCACGAATGGAAACTGTTGCTTTCGCGGGAATAAATAATTTATTTTCGCACGAAAAGAAACTGTTGCTTTCGCGGGAATAAATAATTTATTTTTGCGCGAATAGAAACTGTTGCTTTCGCGGGAATAAATAAGTTATGTTCGCACGAATAGAAACTGTTGCTTTCGCGGAAATAAATAATTTATTTTCGCACGAATGGAAACTGTTGCTTTCGCGGGAATAAATAATTTATTTTTGCACGAATAGAAACTGTTGCTTTCGCAGGAATAAACAATTTATTTTCGCGCGAATGGAAACTGTTGCTTTCACGGGAATAAAAAATTTCTTTTCGTGCGAATAGAAACTGTTGCTTTCGCGGAAATAAATAATTTATTTTCGCACGAATGGAAACTGTTGCTTTCGCGGGAATAAATAATTTATTTTCGCACGAATAGAAACTGTTGCTTTCGCGGAGATAATTAATTTATTTTCGCGCGAATAGAAACTGTTGCTTTCGCGGGAATAAATAATTTATTTTCATGCGAATAGAAACTGTTGCTTTTGCGGGAATAAACGCGAAAATAAATTATTTGTTCCCGCGAAAGCAACAGTTTCTATTCGTGCGAAAATAAATTATTTATTCCCGCGAAAGCAACAGTTTCTATTCGTGCAAAAATAAATTATTTATTCCCGCGAAAGCAACAGTTTCTATTCGTGCGAAAATAAATTTTTTATTCCCGCGAAAGCAACAGTTTCTATTCGCGCGAAAAAAAATTATTTGTTCCCGCGAAAGAATTTAGAAAAATGCTGATTCATAGGGTTTAATCAGTGCAACTTTAGCTATTTAAGAGCCACTGTTTTCACACAGAAAGCATCCAGTTCTTCAACAGCAAGTGGAGAAGCATCATCTACTACAGCTACTAGGAGACCATCCAGCATCAAGGTAAGAAATGCTAATTCTAGATTTACCACCTACTTAGATGATACCAAACCAATGAAGACTCAAACCACATGGATTTTGAAGACAACACACTTCTCCGACACACCAAGAACCCCTTTAAAGATGTTACACAACATGACTTTCTCTCCTACTTAGATAATACCAAACCAATGAAGACTCAAACTACATGGATTTTGAAGACAGCATACTTCTCCAACACAGCAAGAATTCCTTTCAATATCTACCACCTACTTAGATGATACCAAACCAATAAAGACTCAATGTTACGCAACATAACTTTCTCTCCTTCCAACGCAGCAAGAATTCCTTTCAAGATCCACCACCTACTTAGATGATACCAAACCAATGAAGACTCAAACTACATGTATTTTGAAGACAGCATACTTCTCCAACACAGCGAGAATTCCTTTCAAGATCTACCACCTACTTAGGCGATACCAAACCAATGAAGACTCAAACTACATGGATTTTGAAGACAGCATACTTCTCCAACACAGCAAAAATTCCTTTCAAGATCTACCACCTACTTAAATGATACCAAACCAATGAAGAGTCAAACTACATGGATTCTACTTCGATAATGCTGAAAAATAAATCTGTCCAGAACAAGAACTAAAGATTTAGTCTATAACTCAAGGCAATCATATCACTATAGGCGAGTTTTACTAATTTTTACCATAAATTAAACAAAATGCTGAATATATACATTTTCCAGGTGAAAAAAGGACTTTTTTTTTTAATTAGTGTATTTTTTTACAACAAAATGCTGAATATATACATTTTCCAGGTGAAAAAAGGACTTTTTTTGGTGTAAGTAATGTATTTTTTACAACAAAATGCTGAATATATACATTTTCCAGGTCAAAAAAGGACTTTTTTGATGTAATTAGTGTACTTTTTTACAACAAAATGCTGAATATATACATTTTCCAGGTGAAAAATGGACTTTCTTGATGTAATTAGTGTGTTTTTTTACAACAAAATGCTGAATATATACATTTGCCAGGTGAAAAAGGACTTTTTTGGTGTAATTAGTGTAGTTTTTACAACAAAATGTTGAATATATACATTTTTCTAGGTAAAAAAAAGCACTTTGTTTGGTGAAATTAGTGTATTTTTTTACAACATATTTATAAAGCAAGTATTTTTTGTTTTGTTTTAGATAGATGAAAGAGAATCAAAATCATTTGGTGAAAATAATGCTCAAGAAAGAACAAGCTGAACAATGTCACTTGGTGAGTTATTTCCCTTTTCTAATAATGTAAACTATCCAATGTAACTAGAACTATAATTCAAATTCATGTAATTATTTTACATTTTTGCTTAATCATTCTATAATAATACATAACTTTTTTATTTTAATTCATTACGAAATTAAAAGCACATAGAACAGAAGTCTTCTTTCCTAAGATATAACATCAGTACATCAAAGACATCATTGTAAAGGAACAAACTATGCATTAACTGTTATTACTTTGTATTTATTACAAGTTGTAGTGCTTTGTATTACTTAGTATTTACTGACTCTAGCTATATTATATGGAGAGATTTTCCTTACTTATTATGTAATAAATGTATATAATCATATAATGATTCATTTTTAATCAATGTATTTATTCAATTTAGATATATCTCCTCTCTCTCTCTCCTCTCTCCTCTCTCCCTTCTCTCTCCTCTCTCTCAAGATGCCATATGAGTTCGAATTATGTAAATAAATTATCAAAACTTAAATGCCATTCATTCAAAATCTAGCTGCCATATGAGTTCAGATTAAGTAAAAAAATAATCAAAAACTCAAATACCCCTTAAATGCCACTCAAATGCCACTCAAATGCCTCTCAAATGAAATACAATATAAACTCGGCGAATTCTTCCAACGTCTTAATTCATTGCATAACCCCCACGGTCAAATCCACAAAAAAACACTTGGTAGGGAGATCTGCTCATATATTACTACTGTTATTTTTGTGCAATAAATTTAGTTTTGATTATAATCATCACTTTGTTTCCTAAATAATGTACCACACGTTACCAACTGTCTCGATATCCTGTATGTGACTGAAGCTCGTAGAATAAACATGTACACAGCAAAATATGTTTGATGTGAAAACAAATGAGTATGAATTCTCAAAAAGAACACATTTCAGTATCACCTAAAATAAAGTATATCTTGCATTGCCCCAAGAACTAGTCTTCCTGAGGTGCTGAAGGCCCAAAATCTAATTCATTGAATTATATCAACATTGTTGTGTTGCTTCATGGAGAGGGAATTACCATTTCAACAGATATTATATGGTACTTAGGCTTTAGATGCATTGACCAATTATTGTCCCTGTTCAACAGTAGTCATTACTCCGTTGAACTATGGCTTTGGGTTTAACAATTGAAGTAGATATTCATGTTTATAGTCATCGCCTTGTCTAAAAGCAGTCTGACAGAATAGGAAGTTGTTCCTTCCTGTAGTTTGAGTTATGATCAAAAATAGTTTTTCTGTGGAACTTTTCATCACACATTGGGCACTAATAACAAAGTTTTCAGGTTTTTCCAACTAAGAAAATGGTTAAACGGTTCGTCGACCATAGGTAACATGTTTCAAGCAATCTTCTAAACACCTTTACTAGTGAGAAGTAATATTGGGCTTAAGTCAAGCGCATCACTGCTTAAAATACACTTCTCTTCAATACCAAGTGCTATACTTGCAACAATTGAAGGCATGACAAACCGATAATCACTCATTATTTTATTTATTGGTCAAAAACGTTATGAATTCCTTCTTCATAACCTTCATGAAGTTTCATTCAAGTATCCAGATGGTTGAATTAAGTAATAAAAGACTATTGATATTTCAGGTGTATTGAAAAATGAAAATATTTCCTACTATTTGTTGTTTTTAATACAGGGGCTCATAAAAACATTATTGCAGATATCGACATCCTGAAGTCTCGTCTACGTATCTGTAAACGATTTCTGGTATTGGATCATTGTCGTACTCGTACAGGGTACAGTAACATTTAACAGACATTGCAAGCATCATAAAGAATTGAAGGTATGAATATCGACGGCTGTTTTTGTTGAGAGGTCTGTAAAGCCTAACTCTGTGCATGGATGGGGTGATGCTGCCAAGCCACAGACCAGAAGAAAAGTCATAAAATGTATGTTGTATCCGCGGGCCAAATCTTCTTTCGTCTACAGCCCTATCCGTGTTGAAAGGTACAGCTTTACTTTCCATCACAGCGTTTTGTTCTCTATCAAATACATGAGTGCCTTGATGAAAGCCGATCATAGAGTTTTGCTGTGAATAAATCACCAAAGTGTCGTCTTTAGGTAGCTGCACCGCACTAAAAACTTTGAACCCAAACTTGTTTTTTGCTTCTAGCTTTACCATGCCTTTAAGTTTGTTTAGCGGTGTGCATTCCAAAGTAAAACAAACAAATTGTGATTTGTTATTTGTTACTTCGTAGAAAACTAAATTTTTCTGTCTGTTGTATCCCGCAGCTTTGATGTCGAGTGCTTCTTCTATACGTAAGAGTTGCTTGAAATAACTCTCTATTACCATCTCCCTCGGAGAATGACAGTAGACACAGCTGCAGACCACTTCTGAGATGATACTCTTGGTAAGATTCTCATAAAACTTTAGCACCGCAAGAGAAAAAAACAATGAGTAAACTAAAACCAATTTCTTCTCATTTCTTGTTGCACCTTGAAAAAACTTGACTTCCAGAACTGTTGGAATATTGTTACTAATAAGAGCAATTTCGCGGCCATTGCTGTCTGTGAAACTACGAGTGCATATAAAACCATTGTCCTTTGACAGCACATTAATCTGTATATCGTCTGCTGTTGATGTGCAATGCTCATTATTAGTTCCAGTAATTTTGTCATTACTTAAGAAGACTTCACCAATTTCTACGGAGTCAGATAAAACTTGGTAGGAGCAACCACCGTTATTACTTGTCTCGAAAACCATTGCCCCAAAAACATCTAGAGCTCTCATTACGTATTTACGATATGATAAAAAAAACAAGACAGCTCTGGGGTAATGAGATGAATCCAACAATACATATCTTTTACCGCAGCGTTGATAACCACTGCGCTGTAAACGAAATGTTTCTTCATGATCACTATGAGAAAACATGGATGGAACAGTTGGCTTGTTCTCTCTACACTCCGCTTGAAGCATGTCATGTTTTGATGAATCAGTATCAACTAGCTTGGTTCCTCTGGAAACTTCGAGTTTGTTTTGTATCATATAGTCTCTTTCATAAGTTAGTGATCTCTGTATAGCAAAACTTAATGTCAATGCCTTCATTTCTACAGAAAAATCTTGGGGCCAGGATATCGTAATCAGACCAGAATTGACAAGGATCATACAGTCTGCGATCTTGAATCCATTTATATTAGTTTCAATAACACTAGTGTATGTCAAATCAGTTAAATAGATTCTTTTTTCTTCGATTCTTCCAACAGGTAGCTCTGGTGAGATATAAACTGTGATGGGATGTTCTACAATCTCAGCTCCACCCACACAATACTTCATATTTCCACAAGAATCTTTAATGACCAGATCATAAGATTTGTCTACCTTACAACAGTATGTAGTTGACTCTGAAGATACCATCTCTAGAAGGATGTTCGTGTTCTCTGCAACTGCTCTGACTTCCATGCTACTACATTCTGTTAGATACTGTAAATACTGGATTGTGGCCATCTTTGAGCGTTATATTGTGAAGTGTAGACTAATCAATTTTTCGAATGGCCAGCCACTCAAAATGATGACCTTTCTGGGATTGCGCTAGTTGATTTCCTTACTCGATTCACAACTATGATAAGTATCTAGTGCTGCATTCCTCAGGGTTTGTTGTACACATCATAAAAAAATTGAGGTATTTGACAGACTAAATTTTTATTGCTCCTGAAGATTTGTTTCCTATTGACTTTTTGTTGTGGAAGACTAGTTGTTAACTAGGAGCTATTTGTTTTCAGTTTAGACATCAGCGCTTATTGCAGCGCTAGCACTCAAGTATAGCTTGGATGTGAGGCACTGACTGCAAACTTAAATCCTTTGGTTTGCTGAAAGGCAACTCCATTAAACTAATTCATCTTACAGCAAGAATAGTATAGCAAGAGCAGGTCTGCATCAAAACCAGCTTGCCTACAAATCAATTTTTTTGTGTATCAAGTTTGTTGGATTGAATAGTAGAGACTTGTTAGATGTCCGTTTGTTGGTTTTCTACATAATTTTTTGTCAGCATGATATTGTAATGGATTCCGGTCTGGTTACTACGGACATCCACTAGGTCCGAGTATTATACCTCTCTCCAGAGGGATACTGTGCTGATTGACAGTGACAACTGTGTTCAGGCAATCGAATTACCCGGTCTATCAAGAGCCCATGGCTCAGACAAACAATTCAGCGTAGTGCTTGTGTAAGTGGCTGTATTCTCAAGACAAAGTTCTAGAGGGCAGTTATTCCTCTAGGGTGTTTGTGCCAAGACTTGAGAATGAATGCAAAAATGATAGCAAAACTCTCTAATCAGCATTTTCTATATAACAGCAAGAGCACAGGAAGTTATCTAGCCAATGCAATGAATTATATAAATGGTGATCCAATCATACAGGTGATAAGGGTTAAAAAAAATAAGGCTCCAAGTGGCTAAGGGCGGAGTCCTGTCTCCTACCGTCCAATCAGACAGTCCTATAGGGTCCCAAGGCTCTGATTAGCTTGTGGTCATGGTTACTGCATATGCTAAGGTAGGTAGCTTCAGTTCCTAGCTTGGTGGAAAGTCCTAGCTGGTTTCGGGAGTCCTCAGCTATGGCAGCCACCTTATACCGGCCCTGAGTCAGTAATCCGGCCCTGTAGAGGACACTAATGACCCTTTACCGGGCTTGTAGAGGTCACTACCGGCCCTGTACCGGCCCTGTATACTGTGCTACCGGCACAGTCCAGCTTTGCTTATGGCACAGCATCTCACTGATCTCTTTAGGTGCATTGCCAGCGCTCTGAGTGGAGAAGTGATGTAGCAAACTCCCAGTTTACTATGAACATTCACCAAGATCTACCACAATATACATCTGCATAAGAAAACAGACCTGCTAAGATATTACACTGTTGTTTTTGATACGATTTATTTCACAGGCTTGTTACAGTATATGGAATTGGTATTCTAGTTGATTTTTATGTCATCTACTTCTGCGCACAGGCTGGACCTACATTCTGGCATCACTTATATAGCCATTGGATGACCAGAACACCAGTGTTAAGGGGTATCGAACACACCAATCATTCATTGGTAACGCACCGACCCTGCCTCTGTTGCATACCGACCCTCCATCGGTAATATACTGACCCTGCATTGGTAACTACCGGCCCAGCATCAATAGAGTACTGACCCTGCATTGGTAACATACCGACCCTGAATCGGTAGAATACCGACCCTGTAACGAGCAATACCGACCCGGTATGAGTCACTACCAACCATGCAGGGCCGGTAGAAACTGATTCAGCATAGGCTGATAGTTACAGGGACATTACTTCAGTTCCTATATTGGCACTAATTCAAGTGATGGAAAAAGTGGGGTTGTGAAGGCTAAAATTTTCTGATTGATGCTTGCTAGTCAAATAGTGGTAGGCACGGCTGAGCAGTTTGCCGCAGAGCCAACGCGTCATTTAACAGTTTTGGATGGCGCAAGTCTTCGCCATCTATATTATGTGAAGTACAACATATTTGGAAAGCTCAGAGCTGGTCAGCTTGAGGCTTGTCCAATTATAGGTTTTCATGGTTTTCACACTTTGTACAGAGTGGTGGCGGTACATTGGGTGGCATACCTGCTTCTTGTTTCTGTGTATCTTTAAGATAGAAAAATGGCCAATGTCCTTTTGGCTCTAGTTCATGTACCCACAAAGTGTTGTACAAAGGTTTGTTACTCACTTCAGAAGGCAGTATTAGCTACTGACTTCCACCCAATTGTAGTCGTCATCTAAATCTCTTTTGTATATAACTTTTGCTTTGCCTGTTGAATAGTCCCAATCTCTAAGCATCCTTATAGTCACATAATTGTTTCAGCGCACCCGCTTGTGATGACCTTTTTGTTTCACTTTTTTAAGCTCGGTAAAAGCGAACACACCGCCATCGGTTTTCAAATTATGCTTAACACTAAATTAGCTTTCTACTAACATGAAATGCTAGGAACAGGTTTGATAATAAAAAAAATATTCCGAATGAACGAGTCAAGCATGCAAACGTAATAATATTTTACTTGCAACTGCCGAGTTGGATCGTGAGTCCGATTGATTGAACGAATATGAGATGAGAGTGTGAGCTGAGAGCAGAGCGATGTGTATTAGAGGTGAAGTATAATTCTCTCATGACCTTTGTGTACAGTATGCAAAAATGTGACTTTCAAAAAGTCAACTATGCTGTTAAATTTATCAAGGAATCTTCCGCGGTGTAGATGGACTACATGAGTTCCAGTTTGTGGTACCAACATTTGCGAATGTTTTTCTTAAAATATATCTAAGTCTTCAAGGTTCAATTAGAAATTTTGATCCAAGTCTGAAACTATCGGTCAAATAGTAATATGCAACATTAGTCTGGCCAATAACATTCTATGCATTTTTGTAAAGTGTTCAAAGAAACAATAGCATTCGAAAAAAATAGCCAAATACAAGTGATCAGCTAACTCAGTTTGAATATCAAAGCCCAATAAGCAACTAATGTTTAGTTTAAGTGCCTCAAAGTTTCGATTGAAAGTTGATGTCAAGTACACTGTCATTGTTAGCAGCACCACTCCTTGTGATGATTTTCGTATTGAAACGTTCATAAACTGCAACGATGAGCTGACAATTGCATCTTTCTTTTGAGCATACCGCAATGCTATTTTTCCGAATCGAGTGCAGTAAAAAAAAATTCGACATTGCTTACTTTTCTACCATTTAGCATGAATGATGCATCCAACTAACCTAGTGTGTTTATGCTCATATGCTTTCACATGTCATTTAAAAACTTGATCTCAAGGTTTATGTATAAAACTAATATCATTTGTTACATGTCTGACCACTTATTTTGACCCAGGAAAATACATCATCATAGTTCATTTGGGGAATTGAGTGTTACATACATCGCCATTAGCAGCATAGCACCTTTCCGAATGAAGTCAGTTTGCTGGTATGCCTTCAAATCAATAAAAGTTACTGTTTATGGATTTAAAAGAAATCCAGTTTGTTTTTTGTAAATCATGAGATATTATTGCGCAGAAGGGATAAGAAGCACTGTCAAGGCTTTAGTGAACTTGAACATACTCATGTGCATTGCAAGCTCCTCTGCTACACTGAAGTTTCTGTGGATCATTATCCCATACCTCAATCCAGAGCATTTATGTTACCATAATACACTTACTTCTAGCATTTTAATGTTCATTGAAACATTATATTCGGATTTATGATTGTTTGAACGCTGTGAGAGTATACATGCTGAATACATCGCTAACAGCAATAGTGAACACTTTAAACCCTGTTATCTTGGTGATCGCTAGCGAAATCTCTTAAATTTTTTTTTATTTTCACGCAAATTTACAAAGCACAACATGGCAAACTGGAAGCTTGAAAACTTTTTTTAATTTTGATTCAAATACCGACGTCGTGTACACTTTCATTTAGTAACACTCAATTTAATCACATGATCTTTCAATTTTTTTTGCGAGTTTGGGTTCCCCTTACCTTGCTAAGTGGGTCGCGGACCATTAGCCCCCACCAGGGTGCCACCTTGGGCCCACTGAGGGTCTACGGCTCTGTGGACTTCAGCTGTAAACAGAGACCATGTTGTAACTCTTATGGGTTCATGTAGCGCAAACTCAGAACTAACCTATCATAATATCAGCAGCATGAGCTCAAGAATGGCTCAAAAGTCAATAGGATTTACTTTTATACTAAAACTAAAATATTAAATTCTATATACAATAAAATTTTTGGTTACCCATCTACTAAGTTTCTAGATGGTGGAGCTCTCAGGTGAAAGCTTGATTTTTCATCCAAAATTCTCTGCTGCAGCCTTTTATATTAATTTGAACTTGTTTTCATCATTAAACCATGAACGAGTAGACAAACCACATTATCACCAGAAGGTTTGTTGTTTTTTGTTTATAAATTCCTACTGCATATAAGCATATCAATGGGTTATTAAATTTGCCAAGGTACTAGTGGCAGAATTCTAGTTTGTTGTCTTTTTTAGTCCAAAAAACTAGTTGCTTTATCTATTACAGTTTATGAGGAGAAAAGCTGAAATTTTTGGAGGGATATTGTGATGGAAATGCAGAAAGCGGCCATGCTATTGACATTGTGCCTGCTGACTACTGAATAGTAATTGCGCTGGAATGGAATGAGTAGTGGCTTGTCAACGGAGCGTGCAGATAAGATCAAGCGTGATTGCAAGCATATTAAAGACCCTTACCAGATGAGTCAGACAGTCGAAGGACCCACAGATGAGTAGAGGTCAAACGCTATGAGTGCCAGCCATTGACTGATGAGTGACACTCTTTCTGAGTACGCTATTATTATTATAAGTGTTTTAGATAGAATCTAAAATACTATTGTTCTGCCTTCTTTTTTTTCTTCTTCTTTTTATTATTATTTTAGATAGAATCTATTATTATTTTTTTTCTTATTCTTCCCCGGCGAACATCAACGAACAGGGGCCACTTTTTCTAAAGAACCGTAATAGATAGAGCTAAAATGGTTTTTGCGACACGATTGATAGGCATCGGGAAAAAAAGTAAGTTTGTTTAAAAAGTTACAGAAATTTCCAGAACAACACAATTCAGGTGATAAATCGGGTAAAAATTTGTTTTCAAAAGCATCAAAGTTGCTGAAAAAATGCAGACCCGATTGACGAAAAGAAAACAAATTTTAAAAGATGATGCATTTCACTCACTTTCTGATTCGACATTATGACAAGTCATTAAAAATCTGTTCGGAAGCGGCCATCTTGGATTTTTGTAAAAATTAACGTTTCCAGCATAAAACAGCTTCCCCTTAGAGAACTAACAAGCCAAAGTAGCTGAAATTTGCAAAAAAACATGTGCCATAGTGTATCAATGTACTATTTCGAACTTCAAGACAGTCGCACAAAGCTGCTTCAAGTTTTTCCATTTTCAAACTTGAAAATCTCTACAAAAACAGCACTTTTCAATGCTTTCTGAGACCAAAATGGAACGAGTCAGCAACAAGTAAAGTATTAGGCAGCATAGCCCAATGCTTCAACTTTCTAAACTTTGAGACTTCG
Source organism: Cryptosula pallasiana (assembly GCA_945261195.1). Lineage (NCBI taxonomy): Eukaryota > Metazoa > Bryozoa > Gymnolaemata > Cheilostomatida > Cryptosulidae > Cryptosula > Cryptosula pallasiana. The sequence goes on from OX183132.1 coordinate 10,860,829, forward strand.
AGTTTCTCGCAATACCGCCAGCACAGCTATTCCATTTTCAAAACAGGTCTTCCAAACCGAAAAATGACTATAACTCAGGGATGGTTACTCCGATTTGCATAAATTTTGCATGGTTGCAATCGCATTGTAACCGTGTTTCAGATGAGAATTTGTAAGCTTCCTGATCTCTGGTGAAAGAATCAGAGCCCACACGGTTTTCAATGTGTGACAAAAATTTTCATTGCTTACTGTTTTCACTGCGAAAAAGTTTTTCTCCTTCAAAACCTTGGCACAAATAGTATTCATTTGTACATATACGAAATATTATTACTCCTCATATATATAACCCCCAGCCCCCTGCCTACTCACGACCACTGTATGACTGATTAATTATCCATTTGGAATTACCCATAGTTGAAGCAGCCTGCGTAACAGAAATGCACAGAGTGGACATGCTATTGACATGGTGCCTGCTAACTACTAGCCTGAGAGTTGCGGTGGAATGGAATGAGCAGTGGCTTGCCAATCGAGCGTACAGAAAATATCAAGCGTGATTGCAAGAGTAGTAAAGATCCTTACACAGATGAGCCGGACGATCGAAGGCTCGCGGATAAGTAGAGATCAAGCTCCTAGGAGTGCCAGCCATGAACTGTTGAGTGACACCACTTTTGAGTACGCTATTATTATTATTGTTATTGTTACTGTCATTGTCACTGTCACCGTCGCCGACGCCAACGCCAACGCCGTCGCCGTCGTGATCGTCGTCGTCGTCGTCATCGTCATCCTTATCATTATCATTACTATTAATATCATTACTATTACTATCATTACTATCATTACTATCATTACTATCATTACTATCATTACTATCATTACTATCATTACTATCATTACTATCATTACTATCATTACTATCATTACTATCATTACTATCATTACTATCATTACTATCATTACTATCATTACTATCATTACTATCATTACTATCATTACTATCATTACTATCATTACTATCATTACTATCATTACTATCATTACTATCATTACTATCATTACTATCATTACTATCATTACTATCATTACTATCATTACTATCATTACTATCATTACTATCATCACTATCATCACTATCATCACTATCATCACTATCATCACTATCATCACTATCATCACTATCATCACTATCATCACTATCATCACTATCATCACTATCATCACTATCATCACTATCATCACTATCATCACTATCATCACTATCATCACTATCATCACTATCATCACTATCATCACTATCATCACTATCATCACTATCATCACTATCATCACTATCATCACTATCATCACTATCATCACTATCATCACTATCATCACTATCATCACTATCATCACTATCATCACTATCATCACTATCATCACTATCATCACTATCATCACTATCATCACTATCATCACTATCATCACTATCATCACTATCATCACTATCATCACTATCATCACTATCATCACTATCATCACTATCATCACTATCATCACTATCATCACTATCATCACTATCATCACTATCATCACTATCATCACTATCATCACTATCATCACTATCATCACTATCATCACTATCATCACTATCATCACTATCATCACTATCATCACTATCATCACTATCATCACTATCATCACTATCATCACTATCATCACTATCATCACTATCATCACTATCATCACTATCATCACTATCATCACTATCATCACTATCATCACTATCATCACTATCATCACTATCATCACTATCATCACTATCATCACTATCATCACTATCATCACTATCATCACTATCATCACTATCATCACTATCATCACTATCATCACTATCATCACTATCATCACTATCATCACTATCATCACTATCATCACTATCATCACTATCATCACTATCATCACTATCATCACTATCATCACTATCATCACTATCATCACTATCATCACTATCATCACTATCATCACTATCATCACTATCATCACTATCATCACTATCATCACTATCATCACTATCATCACTATCATCATTATCATCATTATCATCATTATCATCATTATCATCATTATCATCATTATCATCATTATCATCATTATTATCATTATTATCATTATTATCATTATTATCATTATTATCATTATTATCATTATTATCATTATTATCATTATTATCATTATTATCATTATTATCATTATTATCATTATTATCATTATTATCATTATTATCATTATTATCATTATTATCATTATTGTGACGGACGGCGGCCATATTTTACCAGTATGACATTCTATGCATACACTCAATGACTATTTACTCTATGCACATTATACATTTATTCTACTCGTTCACCTTACACACAATTTTATATGCAACACATGTGCATGCACTCAGCCGTAGCTGCAAGGCCAGCCTTATCTTTTGTAAACTTATTTCTATTCGTCTAGCCTTTCTTTACAGGCGTGTCCTACCATATTCTTTTGTACTGTCTTGTTTACATATTTATCAGTTATGTAATCTTTTATATAAATAGCCGTGTTAAGGCAGTAATAAACCAGAGTCAGCTTGCCCCACTCTCAGAAGTTTCTTTGTTCTATAACAATAATAACTTCACAGCGCTAGTACATGCTCGTACACCGAATGCTCTATTACTCGAGTAGTAATATACAAGCAGATCAGCCTGGACCTCTGCTGGCCGAACCTAGCTCTGACTAGTTCGCCTTCAAAGTTCGGTCACTGAACTGCACTCTGCAGAATAGTGCGAACCTCTGCTGGCCGAACCTAGCTCTGACTAGTTCGCCTTCAAAGTTCGACCTCTGCCTTGCACATTGAAACAAGCTAACGCAGCCGGCAGTTAGACTAGTAAAATAGGAATGGTTACACACCATCCCCAAGGATACTAGTCGACCTGTGGAAGGGTTGTATTGCTCAGCGATAGACACAGTTGCCAACTCAGTTCGGGAAGTGTGCAGGTAGGCCGAGCTACCAACTCACACAGTGAAATCCTGCACATTGGTGGCAGCAGTGGGATTGGAGACACCCACAAGCAGAACCCGACTGAGCGATGGCACAGAGAAGGAGAGCGCTCAGCATCGACCGAGATGAGCCATCCGGCATGCAGATGATGAACACCCTCACTCACATCTTGGACAGGATGACCATGACCTCGACCAGAAGCAAGTTCAAGGTGCCGCAGTTCGACGGCACAGGAGAAGTAGACTACTTCTTGCAGCGGTTCGGGGAAGTGGCCAACGCCAACCAGTGGCAACCAGATGACCGAGTGATACACTTAAGGCAAGCCTTGACAGGCAAGGCCGAACAGTGTGGAAGAGGAGAGACGGTGGAGGAGGTGACCATGAAGCTGAGAGCTACCTTTGGGCTCACACGTTCCGAAGCACAGGCGAAATTACTGAGCTACAGACGAACGACCAGGGACAGCTTGAGAGATCATGCGACCACCGTGGAACGCCTCATCAAGGCGGCCCACAGCAACCTCCCCAGACAGAACCAAGAGGAGCTGGTGCTCCAGACATTCCACAGCACGCTGGGACACACCTACCTACAGCGACATCTGCTGGCTGTTCGCCCCCAGAGCTTGGAGGAAGCGATACAAGCAGGCAACGAGTTTCTGCAGGTTCCACACCAGCCGCTAGGAGGACCCCATGTTCGAACAGTGGAGGCCGAAGACTTAGCTCCGACCCCATCGGGAGAGACTGCCTGTTCACAAGAGGTGCAAGACCCTGTTACGCAGCTCCTCCGCACGGTGGAAGGACTAAGCAAGGAGGTAGCGGACCTCAGAACAAGGAAGAAAGAAGAGATTCCCAAGAGATGCTGGGGTTGCCAGCAGGTTGGACACCATCGGAAGGCATGCAAGACTGCTCCATGGCCCAGCCACCAGGGAAACGACTACCGCCCGCAGCAGTAGGGAGGCTTACTGGCTGCGCACGGGCACCTCAAGAGAAGGCGCAGGCACCTCCGAGGAAGCGGGACCAAGCACGACGGGTGACTCCTACTTTGGACCTCCTGACCAGTCCTCCGATCGCTTTACACAACCGATTCTCCAGTCTGTCGACACTCGACAGCCCTGGCGCGCTGGAATCGGAGAGCGAGGAGACTTTCAAGCAGCAGGAATCAACCAGGCCCAAAAAGAAGGACAAGCAGACCCAGACGCCACCGCCCAAGGAGGAACGGTTCACGCCCAAGCCTGTAAACCTTCAGTCAAACCAAGTGGAGCGACCTTACAGCTCCAGCTACTACCTGCCAGGACGAATAGAGGGAGAAGCAGTCACGCACCTCATCGACACGGGATGCAACACTAACCTGTTGGCGAAACGCGTCTTTGACCGACTACCCTCTCACCTACAGCAGGCTCTACAGCCGTACGACTCGCACGGTCTCATGGCAGATGGAACGAGGCTACCCTTTTACGGATTGCTAACCCTGAAAGGACAAATACGGCATGTCAAGTTCACCGAGACCTTCGTAGTGAGTCAAATCAACGAGGACGTCATTCTCGGGATGCCATTTCTGACGAGCCAGGAATGCCAGCTAGGGTTCGACCGACCTGTACTGATGATACAGGGGAGAGAGCTGGCCTGCACGGATCGGCATGGAAGGAGCCTTGTCTCCAAAGTACAAGTTCGGCAAGACACCAGTCTGCCCCCACAGACGGAGGTCACCATACCCTGCCACCTGAGTGCCAGGGAAACCTGTCCTCAGGGAGTGATAGAGAGCCTGCAGGGTGGGTTGCCGATCGCCACGAGCATCAACAGGCCAGACGCAAGAGGAAGAGTGTTGGTACGATGCTTAAACCCAACACAGGACACACTGAGGCTGTCGGCAGGAGAAGTGATTGGCACCTTCACCGGAGTAGATGAGGGTGGGATCCAGACGCTGAACGAGCCCAGGAAGACGGACGAGCAAGCAGCGGCAGGAGGAAGAGTACCCCCCCACCTGCAAGAACTCTTTGACAAGGCCAAGAGAGGGTGTCAGACACCCCAGCAGGAAAGACAGCTCAAAGGGTTACTGCTCCAGTACCAGACGGTGTTCAGCAGCCACAACGGAGACCTGGGCCGAACCACACTGGCCGAACACTCCATTCCCACCATAGAAGGAGCTCGACCAATCAGGTGCCCCCCCCATCGGCTGGGACCCGAAAAAGAAGCAGAGGCGGAGAGGCAAATCAAGGACCTTCTGGAGAAAGACTTGATAGAGCCAGCAGATGGAGCGTGGAGTTCTCCCGTTGTTTTGGTCAGGAAGAAGGATGACTCGTGGCGGTTCTGTGTCCATTACAGGCGACTGAACGACATTACTAAGCAAGATGCTTACCCTATTCCCCGCATAGACGAGTCTCTGGACGCCTTGGCCGGCAGCAAGTACTTCACCACGCTGGACCTGACCAGCGGGTACTGGCAAGTGCCTCTGGACGCAGACGCTCGGGACAAGTCGGCCTTCACTACACGCAGTGGACTGTGGAAGTGGAAGGTGCTTCCCTTTGGATTGACGTCGGCTCCCGCCACCTTCCAAAGGCTGATGGAGAAAGTGTTGAAGGGACTACACTGGAAGACGCTGCTGCTGTACCTCGATGATGTCATCATCATCGCCCCGGACTTCGAGACACACCTGCAAAGGCTCGGAGAAGTATTGGGACGCCTACAGCAAGCCAACCTGAAAGTGAAACCCTCCAAGTGTGAGTTGCTTCAGAAGGAGGTGAAGTATCTGGGCCACGTGGTGAGCGCCCAAGGAGTAGCCACCGACCCAAGCAAGGTCGAAGCAGTAAGAAAGTGGGAAGCACCTAGAGAGGTGAAGGAGCTGCAGGCATTCCTCGGGACGGCTGGATACTACCGACAGTATCTACCAGACTATGCAACCATAGCCAAGCCACTGACGGTACTCACCGGAAAGGAGATGCCATGGAAATGGGGAGGAGAAGAGCAGGCAGCGTTCGACCAGCTCAAGGCACGACTAACGCAGGCTCCTGTGCTAGGATACCCCGACCCCAGTCTACCCTACACTCTCGACACAGACGCCAGTGCAGTAGGAGTCGGCGCGGTGTTATCACAAGTCCAGGAAGGAAAGGAGAGGGTGATAGCTTATTTCAGCAAGACCTTAGCGCCTGCTGAAAGAAATTACTGCGTCACTCGGAAAGAGCTGTTGGCAGTGATCAGAGCAGTCAAGCACTTCCGCCCCTACCTCTACGGACGGGAGTTCAAACTCAGGACCGACCACGCCTCCCTACGCTGGCTATGTCGACGGAAGGAGCCGTCAAATCAGATCGCCCGTTGGCTGGAAACGCTAGCTGAGTTTCGCTACAAACTGGAGCACAGAGCAGGAGTACGCCACGGGAACGCTGATGGGCTCAGTCGCCAAGGTGTATGCACGGACTGTCGGCAATGCAGTTCGATTGAGCGGAGAGACGGAGGACCCTCCCACGCAGAGCTCGCCCAGGAAGTCCAGTCAGCCCCGCTGAAGAGTGAGAGAGTCAACATTGCGGTAACCAACCCAATGCAAACCACCAGGGACTTGGCCAAAGAACAGCAGGAAGGAGGAGGACCGGTAGCTCGGATCTACGCCGAAGTGAAGCGGCCAGGGAGCATATCCGAGAGAGAACTGGCAGAAGGAGAGCTGGAGCTGAGGACCCTGTATGAGAGGAGGGAGGCCATGAGTATTCGGCCGGATGGCATACTCACCATCAAGCTCGCTCACCCCACCAAGCCGAAGCAGTGCGTGATCTGCCCTCCCAGCAGGAGAACCCAGGTTGTCTGGGACACACACAAGATGGCTCACACAGGGATACACCGAACCAGACAACGAACCCTTTTGGATTGGTACTGGCCGGGTATCTCTCCGTTGGTGAGGCGACTCATCAAAGATTGTGAGGTGTGTCAGGTGGCGAAGAATGGCAGAAGGACAGAGAACCCCGGCAGGCAGCGCATGTACGCAGGACGCCCCTTTCAGAAGTTGGCAGTCGACCTGGTCGGCCCCTTGCCACTGACAAAGAGGAAGAACCGTTGGGCCCTGGTCTTAACTGACCACTTCACCCGCTGGCAAGATGCCATTGCACTGCCAGACGCAACAGCCCCCACGGTTGCCACAGCACTCGACGAGCGAGTATTCGCGTACTGGGGACTACCCGAACAACTGCATTCGGATCAAAGAGCGCAGTTCGAGTCGGTGCTCTTGGAGGAACTATGCAGCCTCTGGGGAGTGAAGAAGACCCGTACCACACCGTACCACCCGCAGGGAAATGGAGTCGTGGAAAGGCAAAACCGCACTCTGGGAGACGCCCTCCGCACACTAATCCTGACGAAGGGACAAGACGAGTGGGACAGCCTACTCCCCCAGATTATGCGGGTATGCAGAGGTACCCCCCACTCAGCCACTGGAGAGACGGCCAACATGATGATGATGGGACGGGAAATACGCCTTCCAGACCAGCTGACGGGAACACCCCCCTCTCTGGACCCCCAGAACATTACCGAGTATACGGCAGAAATCCAAGAGAATCTGCAGAAGGCTCACAGCTATCTGCGGGAACGCCAACAGGAAATAAGGAGCCAGGAGAGCGAGGAACCCCCCGTGTTCCAGAAAGGAGAATTAGTGGTGTTGGAAAACAAGCGCAGAGTCAAGGGCAGCAACCCCAAGCTCCAGCCACGATTCGTCGGACCATACCAAGTCGCCGAAGCATTCCCAAATCATACATATAAACTAGAGAGGAATGGACAATGGTCAATCCAGAACGGTCAACGACTACGGTCCTACCGCACCTGCGAGGAGCCTGTAGGGCGGGCACCCACGTGTCGGGAGCCAGCTCTGATGCCAAATATGAAGGGAGCCAGGAGAGGTCGGCCACCCAAGAAGAAGCACTTCCCAGCAGGGCCAGACGAAGCAGTCGCCCCATTGCCAATGCCACTACACTGGATAGAGCGGCCACCCACCCATGAAGAGCGTGCGCCAACACCTCTACCCACACATGAAGAACGTGCGCCGACACCACCACCCACCAATGAAGAAGAACCCCCAGCGGTAGTCACCGAAGAGAGAAGGGTGCCAGAGAGCACCGACACTATAGAAGAAGAAACGTTGCCAATAGAGGAGGAGCAACAGCCAGCGGAGGAAGGAAGGAACGAGACACCTTCCCCCGAGGTCGCCAGAAGGTCAGCAGTGACCCCTGACCTAGATTTCAACGAATGGCCACCACTCAACCCCACAGGAACGACAGCCTCCCCATTAAACCGGCCTACAAGAGAAAGAAATCGACCAAAAAGATTTGATGACTATCAGTGTTATCGAACAGAAGGTCGCCCTAGCCAGAAAACACCAACTGGCCAAGCCCAGGGAGAAGAGAGGGACGAGACACCAGGAGACACCAGCCCAACCGTCAAGGCTGCAGAAAATTGCAAGGAAAACGGTTGGGTGCTGGTAAAAAGAAAGAAGAAGTGGAAAAGTTACGATCAGAAACAACAAAAGAGTGTAGACGAAAAAATCAACGAAACACATGGGGAGATAAAACCCACTGACGGTTTAACCATCAACCCCGCCATACTACGTCACGAAGAAGTGGCACAGGAGGAGGCAACCCCCAAAGAAACCACCGGTGAAAACGCTTTAGTAACCGCGGAGTTACGTCACCCAAAACCCGTCACATGGAAGGCGGGTACTAAGGGAGCACGTGGAAAACAGAGCCAATAAAGTAGAAGACAGGACCCGCCATCATTCATTACTCCACCAGCCACAAGAAGAGCAACACACAACAAACAACGAACAGCTAGAGTTATTATTCAAAAGGATGGCAATGCTAGCCGAACAGTACGACCAGTTTGACGTTGTATCCACCACGGAGGATGAGCTAGCAGAGGATTCAATACAGACGCTGACACAGGCACTCGAAGACACCATTAGGCTAAACCAAGTCGACATCATAGACGAACCGACCGAGCCGATAACCGCCAAGTCAAGGGAAATCTGGGTCAGTGGCGCAACACACTGGAAGATCAAAGCAGCAATAGGAGAGAGAGAGGAAGGAAGGTGGCGATGCAAGGAGTGCGGATATGAGGGAGACAGGAAGAAGGTAGCGGCCCACGTTCGGCAACACTACACGTTCTTCTTCTGCCTGTGTGGTCGAAAGGACTCATGCATCGACACCATCCGCCAACATGTCCACGCCCAAGACAGAGCAGTCGAGCATGGAGGAAAGAACAGACCCATATACGAAGTCGACGCTGCCAGATATGAGGAGTTCTGCAGCACCATGGAATGGTCGACACCCCCACCATTCGGCATACCGACCCCCCAAGTAGAGGTAAAACTACAGAGGCGTCGAACACCACCTAGACGAAGACAAGCTACCCCCACAAGAAGGACTAACCAAGGGAGGCCGATGAAGATACATGAGAGCAGGAAGCAGAGAGATCGAGCTAGACAGCTAGAGGAATACCGGAAGGAGTTTCACCGCAGGACGTACGACGCCCTCAAGCTATTAAGACGAGCAGAGGCTATAAAGGAGAAGATGAGAAGAGGACACCCATAAGGTAACACACCGACGCCGCCGACCTTGTTTTATTGGCCACCATCGCCAATGGGGCGGAGTGTGTGACGGACGGCGGCCATATTTTACCAGTATGACATTCTATGCATACACTCAATGACTATTTACTCTATGCACATTATACATTTATTCTACTCGTTCACCTTACACACAATTTTATATGCAACACATGTGCATGCACTCAGCCGTAGCTGCAAGGCCAGCCTTATCTTTTGTAAACTTATTTCTATTCGTCTAGCCTTTCTTTACAGGCGTGTCCTACCATATTCTTTTGTACTGTCTTGTTTACATATTTATCAGTTATGTAATCTTTTATATAAATAGCCGTGTTAAGGCAGTAATAAACCAGAGTCAGCTTGCCCCACTCTCAGAAGTTTCTTTGTTCTATAACAATAATAACTTCACAGTGCTAGTACATGCTCGTACACCGAATGCTCTATTACTCGAGTAGTAATATACAAGCAGATCAGCCTGGACCTCTGCTGGCCGAACCTAGCTCTGACTAGTTCGCCTTCAAAGTTCGGTCACTGAACTGCACTCTGCAGAATAGTGCGAACCTCTGCTGGCCGAACCTAGCTCTGACTAGTTCGCCTTCAAAGTTCGACCTCTGCCTTGCACATTGAAACAAGCTAACGCAGCCGGCAGTTAGACTAGTAAAATAGGAATGGTTACACACCATCCCCAAGGATACTAGTCGACCTGTGGAAGGGTTGTATTGCTCAGCGATAGACACAGTTGCCAACTCAGTTCGGGAAGTGTGCAGGTAGGCCGAGCTACCAACTCACACAGTGAAATCCTGCACATTATTATCATTATTATCATTATGGGTAAGCAGAAAACCCGTACCTCGTACCGTACCGTACCCATACTCTCGAAAACCCCTACTCCATTTCGAAAACCCCTACTTATTTTCGAAAACCCGTAGTCATAAAAAGGTGTTGGCCACGGAATTTTACAAAGTTCATTTATTTGAGGCTACCTCATTCAATGATCTCTTTTGTCATTGCGCAGTAGAATTAAAACTGCAGTAAACAGCTGAGTGAATGGAGACTGAAAATATACTAGGCTACACCAGTAACCAACAGAATATGGTTACAGATAATCTGATGCTGTGCATTGTCATCTGAATGTAAGTAGGTACCTTTGTTGCAGCTTCAAACTACCCCTAAGTGCTGTGGGGGAGGTTTCAGATTTTTTGCTGGTGAAATTGTAATGACGAATGATGATGAATTGAATAATAATTAATTAATGACATCGATTTTTTACAATTATTAATAATAATATAATGTTAATTATTATTTTTAATGAAACAACAACTTACTTATTATTCTTTTATTGGTATTAATTAATCCTATTATTATTAATAACACTTAATAATTATTATTATATATTATAATACTAATTAATTTATATATTTGTAATTATAATAATAAGTGGACAATAACATAAATAATACTTATAATAATAATAAGCTCTTTATTATTAATTAATATCAACAAATGGCACAAATTGATTAAATAATAACACCAAACCAGTAGTATAGTAGGAATTGGTATTTATTATTATTATTATTTACTTATTATCAGTTTTACAAAGCAAGTTGTTGATTTCCATTTTTTGTTTTTTTATTTCTCAACTTATTATATGGTACACTAAAAGCTGCTGTATGTAAAATTATCAGATTAAATTCAAGTTGTTATTATTGGGTGAAGTAACGTTCATAAAATGCAAAAATGTGGAAAATTGAAAAGCTGATAAATAGTATAATAATCATAATGTATATATAGATCAACGATCATCACTGTCAACTAATAATAATATTAATTGTTTATCATCTGCTCAAACACTCTGATCTATAATAATTATAGTAACATTGTATCGGATTTTTGCCTGTGAGGAAGTAAACACAAATCCCACATTCTACTTCCACTATTTGATTAAAACTACATTTTGACTATCCGTTAATATTTATGGCTATATACTGTGTGGCTTATGCACTCACCAGCATAGTTAGCTCAAGCAAGCAATACAAAGTAGGTACCAACAAGCTAGTAGAACCACCCAATGATGTTATTTACTGAATTTAAAAATAGATATAAGATAGATAGTCAGACAGATAAAATGACAAGCAATGAAATTGGTAATTTTCTTATTGAAATGTCAAGAATAAAATTGTCTATTGTTAGTTGACCACCATGGCACAAGTAAGCAGATGCCACATTCCTGACAGCGGTGGCAGCAGTGATGATACAGCTCCTCATATTGGTGATTTGTTCGTGAGGAGAAAACTGGTATAAGGGAGACCTACTGTTGAAGGTAGTGGTGCTTATAGTGCTGGCCACACAGATGAGGAGAGAGGGGAGAAACAGGTAGGAATGCTGTTCAGACTTGAAAGCGTGTTGTTAGGTGGCTATGTGAAAGAGTTTGAGTCAGAATGTAGCTCTTTAAAATAATAACTCTTTAGTTTCGATCGAAGTTGTGAATTTCTTGAATGAAGCTGGTTCTTATTTTTGACAGACAGTGGCACACTTTACATGATGTATGGTGAACATTAGTTTGTTATTGTGCGTAGATATGATCAGAATATGGAAAGACAGACAACCTAAAGAGTGATAGGATAGCGGCAAATGATGCATTTGTGGTTTGTGTATTCCCTTCAATCCCATGAATACCTCACTTGTTGCAAAAGAAGTGCACAGTATATCCTGAACCAACCTTGCATCACAAGTCTGCCGATCATAAAGATATGGCTTAGAGCAGTCTGAATACCTCTGGGGAGTTGCTGGTTACCAACTGGGTGCCAGAACTCTCAACCGTACAATGCTATAGTTACATGATGTTGCTTTTTGGAGTTGAAAATGAGCGAGAGACTGCATTTGATTTTAGCTTACCACATGCTCATGAAGTTCGTGTTTTTTGCATGCCTATGCTGTATTATTTTCTTTCGATTAGTTGCGTTTTACATGTTTTTCTGACATCAAACCCAATTGATTTGTAAAATAGTGATTGTTATTATATTGCAAATTGTTCATTGTTACAGTAAATTGGTCATTTATAAATAATTTTACATTACTCTTTTGTCACAAATAATATAGAAAAGCAATCAGTGAAGTTGCTGGAAACATACAGCATCATTACATTCTTGAGCGGCAGGATGCAATAGTCTCTGCTTTAGACTGGCAGTCGAACTGAAATGTTTTTGTTGATGGGGCCACTGGAAAGTCAGGGAGCATTTCCTCATTCTCCTTGATTTAGACAGCTCTCATCCATCGCTCCATCTTTCTTACATCATCTGAAAGGGACAGTTTTAGTAGTTTTATTAATGTGATATTTAGCCGTATTTCACATCTGTTAGTTGGCTGTAAATCTTCTGAAGCGTTTTCACTAAATTACAAAATTTCAATTTACTATGGCCATGGCATATGAAATGTATGAAAAATTCATAAATCAACTGCGCATTTTCACTCAGTATTTGTTACATTAGACTGACCTTGATTGCAATGTTTGGTAACCATGGGATACATTTATGGATCAAACATCAGAATAACGTTATGGTGTGCCTTCTTTGATGTGGCCCTCTCTTACCTCTACCAAACTTTTATAGTGGTGAGCTTGCTTCTCTCTGTGGCGGAGATTGAAAGGCGACCTCATCACCACCATGTACTAGTCATTCAAGTCAAGATTAACTACAATATACACACATTGTCAGTGTTCTAAAACTAAGTAGCATTACAATAAAGTGACAGCAACAGTAGTACCAATAACAACGTTGATATAGCTACCAATAACTTACTAATAAATAATAACATAGAACACGCTTACACATGTTGATTCGTCAATAAAAGTGAACCATAAATGAGAGCTACACATGTAGTAAACATAAATAACAATGTAAAACCAGTTGAGACATGGTTTTATTTTATAATTATTATATTCTATTAATAAATCTGTGAAAAATATATGTTTTCATCACGCCAAGCAAAGAACTTTCATATAATTAATTATTATGATAATAATACAAGCTAACCAAATTAATAAAACTAAACTATTGCTACTGCCGTGTAAGTAAAAAATAACAAGCTATTATTATAATTATTATCATTTTTCATAATAACAATTTATTAATTAATAATTTAATGGTTATCAGATTAATTATAGTTATTATTATTAATCAATTCAATTTCAAATTTATTGTCCTCACTTACCGTGAGAATTAATGCATTGAACAACTTCTACTGTGCAATGACAAAAAAGATCATTGAATGAGGTAGCCTCAAATAAATGAACTTTGTAAAATTCCGTGGCCAACATCTTTTTATGACTACGGGTTTTCGAAAATAAGTAGGGGTTTTCGAAATGGAGTAGGGGTTTTCGAGAGTATGGGTACGGTACGGTACGAGGTACGGGTTTTCTGCTTACCCTATCATTATTATCATTATTATCATTATTATCATTATTATCATTATTATCATTATTATCATTATTATCATCATTATCATCATTATCATCATTATCATCATTATCATCATTATCATCATTATCATCATTATCATCATTATCATTATTATCATTATTATCATTATTATCATTATTATCATTATTATCATTATTATCATTATTATCATTATTATCATTATTATCATTATTATCATTATTATCATTATTATCATTATTATCATTATTATCATTATTATCATTATTATCATTATTATCATTATTATTGTGCAGGATTTTATGGTGACGTGGCCAGTCACCTCGGTAGCACACCTGCACCCTCTAGGTAGCAGAGTTGTTACCTGCTCAAGCAAGCTGCTGACAGCTCGGCCCCCTCAGCGCCTGTCCTTCAGCATTACTGCCAAAGGTAGGCCGTGGTAGGCGAGAGTCTGCCAGGCAAGTCTGCCTCGAGCCTACTACTCGTCGCTCAACACTGGTGCTGCCAGACCTAGTAGGTCGTCAGAGCTGGTTGCCTTATAGAGTAGTACTGTAGAATTTGTATAGAAATCAAGACTAAAGCTTGAGAGAGTGTTTAGCTATATATATTCTCCAAGGAATTGTCTAGCTATGCCTCGCGGTGAACACTGATTACTGTGAGGCATAGCAGCTCTATTTATATAAAACGTTATGTAACATACAGTACAGTCAAGCCATAGAACAACAGTCAATGCCTTTAATACAAAAGGTAGAGTAAATAATAATTAATATAAATGTAAGAGTTCGTGCGATATAACTTGACTCGCTATAAATGTCCTTGGCATCGTGCGATATGTTTCCTGTACACTATCCCCCCATTGGTCGTCATCGGGGACCAATAAAAGTACAGGGGAGGTGATCGCCAAAACACAGCAGTACTGGTACACTCGGATAACATATATGAAAATATAATAATTGAAAATCGTAAGAAATATGACTGAAACATAGAACTCTACAGAATAGAACTACTGACTACGTATGTATGCTACGGTAAGGTAATACAGCCTAGGTAAGTGGCTTTGTTATAGCGTCAATGTCGCATCAGTTTTTGCTCGATAGAGCGTATTTGTTGTTTTACCTCCTGCGCTCTCTGTAGTAACTTGTAGGCGTCGGTGGTTAGTTGTTCAAGTTCGTCTCTCTTTCTAGCTAGCCGTCTTTCCTCCTCTGTTCTGCATGGCTGATAGGTCTCTTTGTATGCTGGTCTGTCCCTCTTACTTGTATACACTATAGTAGATTGCAGGGTTGGAGGGAGAGGCGTCTGTTGCTGTCTTTTTGGTATGCGGTATTCCACTTGTCTTTTGTGGTCTTCCGACCGGTCCCTGACGTCCTTGCGCTCCTCGCGCTCCCACTTCCGTGGGTGAAAGCCTGCCTGGCAGGTGTCCTTGTGCTTGTTGATGTTGATAGCGCAGCGTTTGGGCGGTTTGTCTGGGCTACTGGCTAGCGTGGGCTCGCCGAGCCGTTCTTGTATTGTACTCGCCCGCTTTACTGGCGCTGTGGCCGTAGGTCTTGTTGTCAATATTGCTTGTGGCCGGCCAAATGGTGGCGGCTGCGGCCAAGTCATAAACTTGGCGAATTCCGCGTAGGAATTCGCATCAACCTCGTATAAGGGTGCAGCTGGTCCTCCATGTGAGATCGCTTTATTTTGTTTCGTCACATGTTTCCTGGCGGCGTCTCTTGAGCTCGACTTTTTGCCGCACGTGCAAAAGTAAAATGCATAGTGTTGATGGGCGTGATAAACGACCCTCTTACGAGAGTTCTCGTACCCACACTCGGTGCATTTCCAGCTATCTGTGTCGTCGTCACCCTTCTTGACCACTATTCTGTTTAAAGCATCTAGCGTTGCCGCCGATAGCCAAGTGGTCCTAAGCAGAGTGTTTTCTTTCTTCGATGGTTCTTCTATTGGCTTTGTCTCATCGTCTGCAATGGACAATTTATTAATTCTTAGTATCGCTTGTTTTTGCCGTTGTTGTATGACAACTTCCTTGCTAGCCACTCTGTTTGCACAAAGTGGCTGGCGTTTCTCTAGCTCACTTGCTACTTCCATCAAGAATTCCTCACCCATTAGTTCTTCCTCTGCTAAGGGATCCTCCGTAATAGATAGATCTGCTGGCTTTTCTTTTCTTTCTTTCATCTTTGTAACTGCGTTTCTTGCGATAATAATTAATTGTTCAGTGGACAGAAGTGAAATGGCTTGTTGTCGTGGTGACTTCGTAGCTGCGAATGGCAGTGCCTCACTTTGAGTGAGAGAAGGCTGCCTCACTTTCACGTTACTACCTGTGTGATTGGAGGGTTTTGACTTTCCCTCTTCTACGTCATTTGTACACGTGACCACCTCTGTCGCTGGCGAGGGGTTTTCTTGGAGCGAATATTCACGCATCCAAGGCGCTCTATTTAACATAGAGCGCTCGTTGTTATCTCTATTTTTCGACACTCTAGGCATAGAGTTAGGTTGGGGGTTATCCCTTCCTGCTACTTGCTCGTCGGAATAAAGAAAAAGATCGTCAGCTGAGGTGAGTTTATCTTTCTCTATCGTGTTAGTTTGCATTGCAAGTTTCTTCCAATATTTTTTTGCATTTTCTAGCGAACTGGGCAGCCCCTCGTCTTCTGAGCACTTTTTTAACTCTAGTAATAGTTTTCTTGGAGTATTAGGGTGCTCAGAAATGGACGAGTATGGTTCTACCACTGCTGAAAAGTGCAATTGATTGTCTTTCGGGCATGGTGACTCTTCTGCCATCTGATAACACTGGTAATCGGCCAGTTTCGACGGCGGCCTAGTATTACGCTTAGGCCTGCCCGTCTCTGCTGGCCTCTCACTAGTAGTTGGCTCATCACTCGTCGTCTCTTGCCTATCAGTACCACCCCTTATGTCTGTCTCCACCTCCGTGCTATTGTGGTCATTGTCGATGGTAATGGGGGAACGAGGGGAGGATGGATTGGGCACGCCATTGTCTGGTAATGCTGGCCATTCTCTGTCCCTCTCCCACTGTTCCTGCCTGCTCAACCTTGAGGTGTCGGTGGGTGGTGTCTCCCAACCTCTGCCCGCCGACTGCTGGGGGGCAGCCGGTCTAGTCGCTTGCTCTAGTAGAGCTGGCAACTGGTTCAGCTGGCGCTCTAAAGCGTGTAGGTCTGGCTGGGCGATGACATCACCTCCAGGTGCTCTCTGTGGTTCTGCTGGCTGTGTAGCAGGATCTGGTGGCTGCCTGATATCAGGCACCCGGGGGCGTCCCCTTGGCCTGGCTGCTCCCTTCATATTCGGGCGCAGGGCAGCCTCTCTGTTGGTGGGTGCTCTACCTACGGGCTCGTGGCAGGGGCGATACTCCTTCAATCGCCGCTCATTCTGCACTGATGTCTGCCCATCCTTCTCTATTTTGTATGTATGGTTCGGGTAAGCCTCTACCACTCGGTACGGCCCAACAAAGCTGGGCTGTAACTTGGGGTTGCTACCTTTCACCCGCCGTCTATTCTCCAATACAACTAGGTCATCGGGCATATAGAGTAACGGCTCTTCCGTGTCGTCCTGCCTGACCTCTGCCTGTTGCTCTCTGAGCAGGTCGTGAGCCGCTTTCAGGTCCTCTTGCATCTGAAGAGCGTACTCAGTCACCAACTGCTTGTCCGTGTCTGCGGGCCTACCATCCAGCTGGTCGGGAAGTCTGACCTCCCGGCCCAACATGAGGTAATTGGGCGTTTCTCCCGTTGCGGAGTGTGGGGTGCCGCGGAAAGCCCTCATTATCTGAGGCAACAGCAAATCCCACTCCTCTTGCCCGCGCCTGAGCAGGAGTGTCCGCAGGGAGTCTCCCAGCGTCCGGTTCTGCCTTTCCACTACCCCGTTGCCCTGTGGGTGGTAGGGTGTGGTACGTGTCTTGTCGACATTCCACAGGACACAGAGTTCAGCCATGAGTCGTGACTCGAACTGCGCTCCCTGGTCCGTGTGGAGTTCCTCTGGCAGTCCCCAGTAGCAGAACACCCTTTCATCAAGAGCCGTGGCGACCGTAGGGGCGGTGGCGTCTGGAATGGCAATGGCATCGTGCCATCGTGTGAAGTGGTCGGATAGCACCAAGACCCACTTATTCTTCCGCCTGGTCTCTGGGAGAGGTCCAACCAGGTCCACGGCTACCTTTTGAAAAGGCCTGCCGGCGAACAACCTCTGTCTCTCCTGGACTGGCTGTACTCCCCCTCTCTTGGCTACTTGGCAGACCTCGCAGGACTTGACCAGTCTGCGTACCTCAGCGGACATCCCTGGCCAGTACCAGTTGAGCTGGATTCGATTTCTGGTGCGATTTACACCAGCATGGGACAGCCCATGCGTATCCCATATCACCTGTCGGCGCCGGGACAACGGGCAGACTGCGCATAGCCTGGTCCGACCCTTGGGGGCTATCTGCATAGTCAGAGTACCATCTGGCTGTACCGCCATGGCCTCTTTACGACTGTAGAGTGCCCGCAGCTCCCTACTCCCCTCTTCCAACTCTCTCCTGGTCACTGGTCTACCGCCGCTGATTTCCTGGTACATTCTGGCCACTGGGTTTTGACCCGTACGCTGTTGTTCGACCAGTTCCATACTGGTGACTACACACAGCTCTGGCGTGTCTGCCTTTGCCTCTAGGCTCTTCATCGGTACAGGATTTTCTTGCCGGTTTCTTGGTTGCACGTCCTCTGAGACAGGAGGCCTCGCTAACTGGAGTTCGGATCCAGGGGCCCTGGCAAGCTCAGCGTGGGTTGGCCCACCATCACGCTGCTCTATGGCACTGCACTGACGGCAGTCCATACATGGTTCGCGTCTGCTCAAACCATCAGCATTCCCATGCTGTGTGCCAGCCCTGTGCTCGAGTTTGTATACAAACTCGGCGAGAATCTCCAGCCACCTCGCAATCTGGTTGGACGGCTCCTTTCGCCGGCACAGCCACCTTAAGGATGCATGGTCGGTGCGGAGCTTGAACTCTCGACCGTAGAGGTACGGTCGAAAGTGTTTGACTGCCTTGACGACAGCCAGTAGCTCGCGCCGAGTCACGCAGTAGTTCCGTTCGGCGGGTGCTAGGGTTTTGCTATAGTAAGCAATGACCCTTTCCTGTCCGTTCTGTACCTGCGACAGCACTGCCCCCAATCCAACGGCGCTGGCGTCCGTGTCCAGGATATAGGTCTTGGCAGGGTCCGGGTAGCCTAGTACTGGTGCTTGCACGAGTCCCTGCTTCAGGCGCTCAAAGGCCACTTGCTCTTCCTCTCCCCATCTCCAGGGGGTGTCCTTGCTGGTCAAGACAGTCAAGGGCTTAGCAGTGGTGGCGTACCCAGGCAGATACTGCCTGTAGTACGCTGCTGTACCGAGGAAGGCTTGCAGTCCTTTGATGTCTCGGGGAGGTGCCCATTCGGCTACGGCCTGTACCCTCTCTGGGTCAGTGGCGACGCCCTCCGCACTCACTACATGCCCCAGGTACTTAACCCGTTGCTGCAGTAGCTCGCACTTGGACGGCTTGACCTTAAGGTTGGCCTGTTGCAGCCTACTCAACACCTCTCCCAGCCTCTGCAGGTGTGTCTCGAAGTCGGGTGCGATCACAATCACATCATCCAGGTAGAGCAGCAGCGTCTTCCAGTGCAGCCCTTGCAGCACTCGTTCCATCAAACGTTGGAACGTGGCGGGGGCTGAGGTCAACCCGAAGGGCAGCACCTTCCAACGCCATAGTCCACTCCTGGTGATGAATGCCGACTTCTCCTTGGCGTCTGCATCCAGCGGCACCTGCCAATATCCACTGGTCAGGTCCAACGTGCTAAAATACTTGCTGCCAGCTAGGGCATCAAGGGACTCGTCTATCCTAGGTATAGGATAGGCGTCCTGCCTAGTGACATCATTTAGCCTCCGGTAGTCGATGCAGAACTGCCACGTGCTGTCTTTCTTGCGTACCAGCACCACCGGGGAACTCCATGCCCCGTCTGCAGGCTCAATCAGCCCCTTCTCTAGCAGGTCTTTCACTTGCTGTTCAGCTTCAGCCTCTTTCTCAGGTCCCAGCCTGTGAGGAGGCAACCGAACCGGTCTGGTGCCTTCTGCAACTGGAATGGCATGCTCTACAAGGTCAGTACGGCCAATGTCTCCGCTATTTCTGCTAAACACGGCCTCGTACTTCCTAAGCAATCCCTTCAACTGTTCCATCTGTTGCTCGCTCTTGCACCCCTTGCTCGCCTGCTCATACAGTTCCACCAAGTGGTCAGGTACTGGTGAACCTGTCGGGTCCGACCCGGTTGGGACCCCGGGTGTGGTCTGCTGCACCTCATCGGCCGCTACCCCCGTGAACGTTCCGATAACCTCGCCGGCTGGCAGGCTTATCACGTTCGAGGTAGGGTTGAGGCATCGGACCAACACCCGTCCTTGTTCATCCGGCGAGTTTACGCTCGTAGCCAAAGGTAGGCTCCCTGGTAAACTCTGGATCACGCCCTGTGGACAGTAGCTCCGTGCGGCAAGGTGACACGGTATGGTAGCCTCTGTCTGTGGGGGGATCTCTGTTTTCCGAAGTACCTGGACTTTGGAGATCAGTGCCCTCCCATAACGGTCGGTGCACACCAGCTCTCGGTCCTGCATGACCAGCACTGGTTGATCAAAGCCCATACGGCACTTCTGGTTAGCCAAGAATGGCATCCCAAGGATGACATCCTCGCTGATCTGCGTGACGACGAACGTCTCTGTATACGCCACAGACCGTACTCGTCCTGACACACTGAGTAGACCGTAGAATGGGAGCTTAGTCCCATCTGCCATTAAACCATGGGAGTCGTACTCTTGTAGTGTGGCTTTCCGGCTGTCTGGTAGTTTGTCGTACACGCTTTTTGATAGCAGGTTGGTATTGCAACCTGTGTCTATCAGATAGGTCACGGTCTTCCCTTCCACCTTGCCCGGCAGATAGTAGCTGGACTTATGTGGTCGTTCCATCTGGTTTACACAAGATGTGAGAGGGGTAGCCTCTGCTGGCAGTCCAGGCGACACTTGGGGCTCTCTCCTGTGCAAGGCAGGAGTCTGCACCCGTTTGCGCCACTGCTTGGCCTCGGCGGGCAGTCCAGGCGATGCTGAGGGCTCTCTCCTGTGCTGAGCAGGAGTCTGCACCTGTCTTCGCCACTGCGCTGCTGGCCTCTTTCTCTCCGTGTATGTTTCAATGGAAACTGACGGCGGTTCCTCGTCGCCAGACGAGTCTCCTTCTAAGGCGGACAGGTCGGCAAACCTGTTCTGGGTCGGAACCGATACCGGCTGTGGTAGGGGCGGAGCGTAGGCTGGACGCCTTACTTCCTGCCACCCATCCTGGGTCTGTCTTCCAGACCTGTCTGGTTTCTTGGTTCTTTGGGCCCATCTGCAGCCAGTAGGTCTCCCTACTGCTGCGGGCCGGTTGCGTTTCCCTGGTAGGTGTCCTGACGGCACTCCCTCTGAGTGTGCCCCAGCTTCTGGCACTTCCAGCACTTGACGACCCTCTTGGGTGGTCGAGCGAGTGTGCTGTCTGGCTGGGTCGTCTTCAGGGTGGCCACCTGCTGCGTGAGTGCGCTAAGGGCCTTGGCCAGCGTCTCCAGGTGGGCTTCTACTCCAGGGGTCGCCCCTTGAACCTTGACTTGCTGGCACTCCTCTTCCTCCTCCATCTCTACCGTCCGAACCTTCGGTCCGGTGTAGGTTGGCTGTATCTGCAGGTACTCATTACCTGCTTTCACAGCTGCTTCCAAGGAGGTCGGCTGTATCGCCAGGAGGTGTCTTTGTAGGTAGGCGTTGCCTAACGTGTTTTGAAAATGCTCTAATGCATATTCATTTCTTTGCATGCGGGCGGAGTCATCGTGGGCGGCCTCCACCAGAGTCTCTATGGCCAGAGCGTGCTCTCTCAGTGAGTGCCTCGGCTCCTTTCAGTAGCCGGATAGTCTGGCCCTAGCCTCTCGGCGGGTAAGCCCGAAGCTTGCCTTTAGTGAGTCCATAATTGCCCACATCGTCTCTCCCCTTCCGCACTGTTGCGCTTTCCCTTGCAAGGACTGCCTCAGGTGTATGATGGCCGTAGCTGGTGCCCAGTTATTTGCTTCCGACACTTCCTGAAAGCGCTGGAGGAAGTACTGGACATCTCCGGTACCATCGTACGTAGGAGCCTTAAATGGAGTCACTTGTGGGGGTGCGTCTGTTAACTTGTCTAGTATATTTGTCAGCTGACCCATGATCCTAGTGGTAGGATCGCGATCAACACTCATGGCTCGTCTGCTTCTGCTAGCCATGGCCTGCTATCTGGCTCTGCCTTGTCCTAGAGGTTCTCTGTCAGGGGATTCGCAGATCCCACTGCTGCCACCAATGTGCAGGATTTTATGGTGACGTGGCCAGTCACCTCGGTAGCACACCTGCACCCTCTAGGTAGCAGAGTTGTTACCTGCTCAAGCAAGCTGCTGACAGCTCGGCCCCCTCAGCGCCTGTCCTTCAGCATTACTGCCAAAGGTAGGCCGTGGTAGGCGAGAGTCTGCCAGGCAAGTCTGCCTCGAGCCTACTACTCGTCGCTCAACACTGGTGCTGCCAGACCTAGTAGGTCGTCAGAGCTGGTTGCCTTATAGAGTAGTACTGTAGAATTTGTATAGAAATCAAGACTAAAGCTTGAGAGAGTGTTTAGCTATATATATTCTCCAAGGAATTGTCTAGCTATGCCTCGCGGTGAACACTGATTACTGTGAGGCATAGCAGCTCTATTTATATAAAACGTTATGTAACATACAGTACAGTCAAGCCATAGAACAACAGTCAATGCCTTTAATACAAAAGGTAGAGTAAATAATAATTAATATAAATGTAAGAGTTCGTGCGATATAACTTGACTCGCTATAAATGTCCTTGGCATCGTGCGATATGTTTCCTGTACACTATCATTATTATCATTATTATCATTATTATCATTATTATCATTATTATCATTATTATCATTATTATCATTATTATCATTATTATCATTATTATCATTATTATCATTATTATCATTATTATCATTATTATCATTATTATCATTATTATCATTATTATCATTATTATCATTATTATCATTATTATCATTATTATCATTATTATCATTATTATCATTATTATCATTATTATCATTATTATCATTATTATCATTATTATCATTATTATCATTATTATCAATATTATTATCATTATTATTATTATTATTATTATTATTATTATTATTATTATTATTATTATTATTATTATTATTATTATTATTATTATTATTATTATTATTATTATTATTATTATTATTATTATTATTATTATTATTATTATTATTATTATTATTATTATTATTATTGTTATTATTATTATTATTATTATTATTATTATTATTATTATTATTATTATTGACGCTTGAGATATTTTGTGGCTAGATACTTCTCAATGTGCCTTATTGTATTATTTTACATATTTTTCAACCACCATTGATGTGATTCATGTTTCTAACGCGATTGCTCTTATGTATGAACAATCATAGCTAATAATTTTCAATTGTTGTCTTTTGCATAAATAGTGAGGCAGACCGCCCACCGGTCAGAAGTAGTTTAGATTTGCTGGAGATAACGCCTAGATGCTCTATGACGTGTATTCAGCAGTATTTTTGTACCGTTTTAGTGTGTGATCTAACGGGCGTCAAGCTTTACTGTACGCCTGTAAGAACTATTATTTCGAAAGGTTTTGTATATTAACAATATATTACTATTATTCCGAAACTCATGTATTTAGTGTGGCTGGTTACCTATAACACTAAGTTCGCATACCTTGTACTACCAGATCTGTCTGCTAGATAGATCTCCTACAACAGAGAGCCATTACTACTATCCTGTAGCGCCCACTGTTCTATCTATTGTTACTTTCTACCATAAAGGACAGTACTGCCATACCGGTAGCATTTGATAGTTATGACTAATTGTCTTCCACAAAAAGCTGCCACTACCGATCTACTTGCACTCTGCATCATTACATTGTTATTACAGACAATACCGGCAACTCTCAACAGTGTCAGTGAAGGTATTTTTGGATCCTAACGAAAACCTTCAAGATATGCTAACACAAACAAAAACAAGCAAAACAAGAGTATTATTGGTTTTTTAATAAACCAGTAGTCAAGAATATCTATAATGAAATTTTTTATAATTTTGGTGTATTCTTGTGACTCAACCCGCAAATGCCATAGTCTTCCTATACCTTGTAATACAACACACTTCTGTCTACGGGACACATGTTTTAGTCCTCATCTAAGAACCTTCACTAACCAAAGAGTTTACCTCCCTATAGGGTTAAAGTGTTCACACAAGCTGAACAGGTTTCATTTACGTAGTTGAAAGCGATTGAAAAAATCATGCACACTAACTTTTCTCCTCAAACTATCTTATCGTAACCACCACTCCTTTCTACATTATCTCCCAATCCTCACCTGACTAGCTCGTCTATTGTCCTCTGCTTTATGCCGTCTAGTTTACTACCACCTCCATTGCAAACAGGAACCTGAAGAGTTTATATAAAGAATTGACCATCATCCCTGGAGAATAAAACACTAAATATTGCAAAACTTTATTCAAACTCTGAGTATAAAACCTTGGATTACTTACAATTCATAGCTGAATGAAACTTTCGTGGAGAAAAAATCTGGTAGCCTTGATTCAGATAAAAGACATCTGCTAGAATTTAGTGGATAAATCTACACAGAGAAGAGAGTCCTGCAACTTGCAAAAAATATAAACTTTTTTAAATATAAGCCGCACTATAGAGTAGATAGAAAAAGTTACTGAAGTTCCAGCGAAAAATCATCATCTGGCCTCGTCTGGTTTGCACATGCAGTAATGTATTGTAGTTTGTTTGAACGGACTTTCAATTTTTGATTCACATGGATTCCATTTTGCATACAGCCACTGTGAGTATTTGATTCAGAGTTTGGTCGGATTTTGAAGTGTTACAGAACATTGCGACTCCTTGCATACCGCCAATATGTATTAATAGTTGTACTATTTAATTGGCTTCATATGACTAGCAAGTAGCTGAGCAGCATTTTAGATCCAATTTTGCCATAGCGTTGGGATTTGCTGTTGGAAATTATAAGACTTCGAAGTGAACACCTGCTGTGAAAAGAAATATTCTCAATGAGCCCTGAGAATAAATGGGGGGGGGGGGGGGGGGGGCTAAAAATATGATAACCAACACAGCAGAGTTGACACACTTACACTTCTACAGCAGGTGCTTACAAGTGCTTCTGAGAAAGTTTGGACAAATTTCTTTCTTACTAATTGTGTCTTTAAGCAATGATGCTTAACAAAACCTAAACCAAAATTATTACATGCCTGTTCAAAAGTATACTGTTGGCACAGTCAAATAAACGCAGTGTGAATGTTGAGATGCAACTCATATAAGAAGACTATGTGAATTAATGCAAAATTATTGAGTAGCCATCAGATGTTATCTGTCCGGATGCGTGGGTGCTGCAGACATAAGATAAATTAGTTTGTGATTCGTTGGCAGTTAAGACAAAGCCTGCCTTTTGCACTTTTTGAGTTGTGAGTGAAAGATATCTTCAGTGTGTATAGGTAACATGCACTACCGAGTTTCTTAATAATCTCACAGCTTTGATACATTTCCCTCAGCAAAAATACATTTACCTTGAGAATTCGACTGTCTTCAGTTGGGGCAAACTATAGCTGTTTGCAATTTAGACATGATAATTTGCCTTGAGATGTATTTCTGCAAGTTATGGAGGCTAAAATCAAGAAAACTCCCCAAAAAATGAGAATAATAGAAAAAATTCAAAGTATGTTGGAGCAAACAAGTTTTCAACGCTGATTATGGTTGCAAAAAAGAAACTATTTTCAGCAGTGAAAGTATTGCAATTAATTTTAACCTTTACTTGAAGATGTACGTAGAATAACATAAAACTTGGTGCTAGCAAAACGGATCAACCAGCAAATAAGATATTTCCACTCACTTTAAAGAAGCAAAACTGGTAAATGATGAACAATTTGTTTCCACAATTTCAAGTGTGTATTTCCAAACTTTATCCCCAGTCAAAACCAAAAACGATATCCACCAATGGACATAGGTAAAGGATAATTTTAACTTAGATTACAATGCAAGAACTGTGTAAGCAGTGTTCTTTTAACCATTTTTCACTTTGTTGATTGTAGGTACACGCCTATTGCAAAAACTTACAGCTGTTACTTTGTTTAAAATACCTGTAAATTATTTCTGGTAATGGTTCGCTATCAAACTTGTATACACTGGAGTAAAGTTTTACACAAAAAGCGATCAATGTAAACCTATGCAGCTCAGTGTATCTGAATTCTGGATTGGGCAGTGATGTGCACAGTTTCAGAACTCGGTGGAAAGGCGCTATATTGGCAATCTTTCTGTTGAAACAACAGTCAATGAGATTGTACTGAACACGCTTCCCGAATCTCATCTCATTAACCACCAATTCGGAAGTTGTTGGATGAATTTTTATATACATTTGCTCAGATCCTTGAACACCCAATATTTGATCACCTACTTGGTAAAGCATCAAAGAGCCAGTCCTTGAATAGAAAGCCATTGTGTTAGGTAGTTGTACTGCACTAAACATGAGTTCTCCTTTATAGTTTTTCACAGCTAAATTCACCATTCCTAACTCGTTTTCTGTCAAACGAGGTAAGAACTTTATGTTCGCAACTGCTGGTATGTTGTTACTTATCACTGCTAATTCTTCTCCGTTGCGATATATTATTGTATGAATACTGAACATTTTAGCTTGCTCTTCGTGAATTTTCATATAAACGCCATTAGCTCCGGTAATCTCACGGCTAGTTAAGTTTATTTTTCCAATCTCCGCAGCATTAAACAATACCTGTCTGGAAGTTTCAGTCACAGGTTTAGTAGTAAAGCTTTCAGCACCTGTAACATCAACAACTTTATGTAGGCCCTTGCTGTAGGTGAAAAAAAATCAAAACAATTTGGTGATATATTGGGCTGCATCCAATAATACAAATGTTGTCTCCCAGCACTTTACAAATGGAATGTTTGCTCACAGTTACTATAAGAAAACACAGATGGACTTGGAGTTTTGTTCTCTTTATACTTTGCTTGTTGAGTACTTTTTGTGATGGAGAGCTGCTGCTCATTAATTTTTTGGTCACAAATGCAGGATTGGTTTTTACCATATGATCTCTGTGCGGAGAGCAAAACTGATGGTTCATTTCTGGAGAAATTTTTCTGGCCAGGTAACCACAATGAGCCCGTTGTTGGGAATGTTTTTGCAGCATCCAATACTAACTGGTCATTATCTATCACGATGTTGTAGTAAGAAAGCTGAGAGTCTAAATAAACTTTGTTGTTTGCAACTCTGCCAATTGGTTGTTCTTCTGAGATATACACTGTGATTGGATGTTCTGCAATCTCAGCTCCACCCAAACAGAACTTCATATTTCCACAAGAATCTTTAATAACCATATCATAAGAGTTCTCTGCCTTACAACAGTATGTAGTTGACTCTGAAGAAACCATCTCTAGAAGGATATTCTGGTTGTCTACAACTGCTCTCATCTTAATGTATTCACTATTTGCTACAAACTGTAACAGCTGGTTTGACGCCATAATACTGAATCACAAAAGGTTACGCGGAGTTATATGCAGTTAAAAGTATCTACACGGCCAGCCGCTCCAACAACTTTACCACACAAGCTGATGATATAATTCTATTGAGAAATGCTTCAATTTTTGGCAATTATTTTAAGGCTGCATTCCACAAATAACATTTGACTAATGAATGCCTCAACTTTCTACAAAATTTGTTTCGATGAGGCATGTCTGATGTTTAGCCGAATGTCAAAGCCAAGGGAGGGAGAATGTGTTACGAGTTATACTGCAACTGCAGAGTTTGTCAAACTCGTCGATGGGTGGCCAGTGCAACCGATAGAAGTATTGTTGCGTTTTAACTGTAAACTCTGTAACAACTTAGTAAGGCCAAACACTAACAATTTGTGAGATTGCACCGTCTTCTTGAATCTAGATTGTCACATTGCAGTATCAAGCACCAGTGTTAGGATTAAATTGTGTGCAAGGTCTAATTTCTGTGATTCTGTTTTTTTAATTCTAGTCCAACCTACTGATGTGTCTACATTTGATGTAGGAAGCTTACACTCTATTAGATCAATTCCAACAAACCAACACATACTAAAAGGCATTCATGATCATAAGTAACAGAAAACAACCTCACTCACTGATCGTAAAAAAATCTTCAAAAACAAAAAATAGTTCCTACTGCGACAAAAACTTTGACGCTACCATTATTGGCAGACATTATGTACTGTGTAGAAAACATAGACACTACAAGCTCTATGCTAACCAGTGCATGTATGGTTTGTCTATAAGTATTTTATTGGCTTTCGTTTGTATCAACTTCACCGCTCATTTCATGCTTTTCCTTGACGCTGAATCAGCAGGTTTCACCAGTTCTGAATTTTCATGTTTTTCAAGATAGCCATGAGAGCTAATTTTATACAATCACATATAGTATAAGGTCAGCTCCATTTTATGCGGCAAACTCTTTAAATCTTTCTCAAGTAAATCTCTCTGTGCTTTGTTAGTATAGTGCAGAATTTTAAGTTTGTGTTGGTAGCTGATGCGCCTGGAGCACTTCCTTGCAAACTACAGATCTTTACAGGTTTTTTAATGTTTAGGTTTTTGTTAAATGACACTCAGACAAGCCTATAAGAGGCATATTGGTTTGTTTCTAGCTTGGTGAAGACTCCATTGGCAAAGTTAAAACAATCTGATGTTTCCCTTACTGATATATAAGTATGGTGAATTTTTGTTGGTGATAATAAGAGTATTCACGACATGTTCGCCAAACAACATTAAAAAAATAATAGGCGTTCGTAGTTCAATATGTCGCGTATGCAGCGGAACATTAGTTTAGAACAACATAAATATTCAGTGAATGAAATTTTATAGTTTGCCGAACCAACCATAAAGAAGAAAACTCCCAATTTTCAAAATAATCAAGTTATAATAGAAATTGAACTGCTACAAACGGGAATAGTTTGTCAAGCTGCCCTTTGATTTAGTAAATTTTGGACGCTTGCAATTATTTTGAACTATTTTTCAAGGATATAAAACCGGTCTATGAAAATAAAAAAATCAACTCGCTCGAGATTATTTATCTAGAGTTCAGTTTCATTTGTGACCTACGAACAATGTAAATAAACACTTGTAGATTATTTTTTTGATTCAGTGAGCTACTTTTTTTTGGCCCCCGAGTTCCGAATGAAATGATTATTTATTGAATAAAGTTATTGCCCATCTGATTATTTTTATTTCAATGTGTTCGGCGAACAACGGTCGCGAATACCTTTGTTACTTTTACATATATACGGGGTAATTTTTTGTTACAATTAAAAGCTTGGAGATCAAAGTGCTGCCAATTGGACTGATTACAGATATGTACGTTTGCACATTGACTCAAGGTGAAGTCTGCTCCTCAATGAAACTTACTTGCCTCACCTGTCACTTTGTACCAATGGACCCGTTCTGCTTATTGTGTCAGGTTTTTATGCACTCAGCTAGATGTTACTCAAATGATGTTGATTAATCCCTATGGATATGGATATCCAGATTCATCCTATAGCTGCCTTTATAGATACTGCACTCTTTGGCACCTGTAGTGTTTATTAATACCACAACAGCCAATCATCCCTCCAGAATGCCATGTTACTGTAATTTTATTGTACTAGTTTGTATATTTGTACAGCAGGTGAACAAAGTAGAAAATAGAGATAGTCACTAGCCACACCTAGTTGCTGTCACAAAACGAGATTAAGTTAAAGAAAACAGAAAAATTTTGTCATTGCAAGTAATATGAGTTTCTTATAAAAATGTATGTAAAAAGTTGTATTCTGAATGTACGTAGCAGTTGCGCCAAGCAATCACTATAATAAAAATTTGATGTGCTTTTGGTCCCAAAGTGGTTGTCAACATCTGCCTCCTTTTGCTAGTTGGAAGTTGCCATTACTTACCACATGTTAGGATATTTTTTGTACAAAAACTATAAGTTTCTTGTCACATTAAGAACTGGGCTATTGTAAGAAATGACGGCAGGAAAATCTGTTCTCCCAGTGAAAAAGTGAACCTGCGCTTAATACTTGATACTTATACCTGATACTTATTTGAGCTATTAGTCACCCGTAGTATAATAGTGTTGTGGATTTTAGTGTCATCTACTTATGCACACTCTAGGTACATACTCTAGCAACCTTTTACTAACCGCTAGATAGCTGGAATGGTCGTAATCAATCATGCAGGATTGACTGACCCTGTTGCAGGCTATACCGTCCCGGTATAACTCATTACCGACTTTGCAGGGTCGGCAGGAAATGACTCAGCTTGGACTGAGAGTTACAAAGTAGGCTGGCAGAATCAGCAGGTTCGTATGTGGGAGATAAGCACCCTTAAACTAGATGAAAAGGCAAGAACAAAGGCTGTAAAGACAAGATACTGGGGACAGGAAGTGGGTA
The DNA here is from genome assembly GCA_945261195.1 of Cryptosula pallasiana. Classification (NCBI taxonomy): domain Eukaryota; kingdom Metazoa; phylum Bryozoa; class Gymnolaemata; order Cheilostomatida; family Cryptosulidae; genus Cryptosula; species Cryptosula pallasiana. The sequence goes on from OX183132.1 coordinate 10,891,362, forward strand.
GGACTGTAATTGGCTACATACCTTGTTGCTTCACCTACCTTGCTTGGCACCATATCTATTTAACCATGTTCTATCCATTTGATTTGTTACCAATTTATATATGATTGTTCATTTGTTCATTGTACCTTATCCTCATGTGATTGGTTATTTCTAATGATTGCTTTCTGTGAATTGCCTATAAAAGGCAGAGTTTGTGCCTTTGATGATCAGTTGTAATTGGGACTTTTACTAACTCGTTTATTCTGGAGGAATTAAAGCATATGTACTCAATAGCACTGAGTTATGCGTCTGAGCCGAGGGCTCCCAACTGGTTGTAGAGTAGCAATACTCTATCTTGTATTCATGCCGTGCATCACTGACCCTGTTGTTGAAATAAGTAGAACTAACAAATGGTGGCAGCCTGCTTCCAACCTCAGCTAGTAACTTTCAGCCCCCAAAATCCACTACAGTAGGAGCAGATCTGCATGATAAAAAAGACCTGTCAACCTATTGAACTTGGTCATGTACATTAAATATGTTAGATTGGTTACAGACATGTCAGACATGAGTTTGCTAGTTTTTACATAGTTTTTGTTTGTATAATTTGCATCTGTTAAATAGACATACTTCTCAAATTACTAATTTGTTTTTGATTTTTGATAGCGATATTTCTACAGACCTGTTTACAGTATATTTATATTGGTATGTAAATTTATGTTTGAAAGGTATTGTAAATGATAGTTGACAGTTGCACAAAGCTGTCATATACTTGTCGGTTTGTTTATTTGATTTTGCTGGAAGCCGTCTTTCTGATTTAGATCCCAGCTGACGCAGCTATTCTTTACTCATTTTTTTGGTAGCAGGTTAAGTGTTATGTTCATTTATTGGAATGTTGCATATAATAATAGCGAGCACAAATAAAGGTATAATAATAGTGTGAGGAATAACATTTGTTATAGAATTTACATCATGATAGCAAATAAAGTACATAAAGGGGTATTTCTAATTTCTGATGAACTATTCAATGAGATTCCAAAACCTATCTCTACATGTGAGATGAATGATAATAAGAATTATTTTTTATTCATCAGCTGAGTAATTTCCGGCATGGACAGATTCATCCTGAAACATTTCCAATATCATCGTAACTAAAAACTCCACAGAAAGGTGGTAGAATTGGTATTGCTATCAAAGTGGTTTTAGCGTTTTTTTGTTTTTTGCAAGTACAATCATTAGTTGTCTCTGGAGGTGTAATAGTTGTCATTCGAGTAGAAGCTGTAGTTATAGGAATTGTGTTGTTCACCAGAGCAGTTGTCAGAAGTTTTGGCTGTCTAATTAGATAGTAATAATGCGGATCTAGTGTTTAGCTCGCCTGAAAAACAGGGATTTGGGTGGGAATTCAGCAATAAATTTTTTTGGGTCGATGTAACATACCCTGATGACATGAAGAATGCAAAAAAAAATTGTTTCGAAAAATTGGTCAGCAATTGTATTTTGCCAGCTCAGGGCAGTATACAGTCCCACTGTAAAATCAGAATTGGTGTTATCGGGAAACTCTTCATCGCTGGAGTTCGAGGGTAAAGTTATCAGCATCAACATTTTACCAATGTATGATTATTATATCAAGCGTCCATTCCTTATAAGCTATTCACCCCCCCCCCCCCCACTTGTTGCACTTTTCTCCTTATCCCAACCACTTAACCAGAATCTGTCTCTTACCTCTTCTCGTTCTTCTTCCCAATATCTTTTCGATTATGAAAGTTTAGGTTTTTTTACCTTTTGCAATTCGTTTTGGTGAAAGGTACCGCCAATCAGATCCTCAGCCAAATTTTTTACCCTATATACAACCGGTTTTTCATTGGTGAGCCCATCAGTGATAATAAAAATCTCGATTGTCCAATTTGGGGTGTAACCTCTCTCAAACGCTCCTCTTGCCTTGCTAATTCTCACTTAATCTCCAACTTTTAACTTCGGTTCTTTAATTAAACTGTGCTCTCCTCCTTCATACACTCAATTCTACAGAAGTTCCTGATTTTGAAGATTCACATCGTTCTGCCCCATACCTATAGCACTGTGAATAGTGTTGTTGTATGTGCTAACCATATCTGGTAAAACATTGATGTATCTTTCATCATCTTTATGCGTCAGATATCTGTAAAGTTTCTCTTTTAAAGTTCTGTTAAAACGTTCCACCATTGATGCCTTTATTGTCTCATTTTCGGCAGTGAAGGGTCTGATTTTTTTTCCCGCTAGGAGACTTTTGACATTGGCATTGTCAAACTCTTTACTCTTATCAGATTGTAAAGCCTTGTACTTTTGCCCATCTAGTATTCTTCTCAATCCTTGGGCTACAACATGTCCGGATCTGGAGATGAGTGGTACAGCCCAAGCTTTTCCAGATAGAGAATCAACAGCCTCCAGTAAAAATGCCGTGTTATTGTTTTCTTATTTTCGAGAACGAACATCCATCAAATTTACTTGAATCTGCTCTTCTATTCCAAACACAATTGTAGGACGTTGCTTAAACTTAGTTATGACTTTTTATGTAGCGTGTAGGCATCCTCTCCACTCAACCATTTGCGAATTCTTTTTTATCCCTCTCGTTTTCTCTGGTCTGTCAGTGAAGCTCTAGCTCCTCGTAGAGATGTGTGTAATGCGGGATTGCGATACAGTTCTCTTAACGCTCGACGTCCATGAATTGGTACCCGGAATGACATGTTTATTCTTCTGACGTGTTTGTCGCGGGGATTTCCCAACAGTTATAATTCCTTGATCCACTATCAAGCTTTCAAATTTACTGTAGTTGGTACCTCCTGAATGTATACCACTTCCTTCTGTTAGAACATCTCGTAGTAAAGTTTTAGAAGTCCTAGGATTCAACCGTCTATCTCCGATTTTCAGCTTATCAGTGTCCGAGTGGTACCTACCAGTTTTACTCAAATGATTCAACATTTTAACACCAATCGCTTGATCACCCTTTTTTCTTGTTAAACTAGATACCTTTTTCTCAAACTCTTCTAAACGTTTCTTCTCACTATCATATTCATCTTCCCCGTTAGTGTCAAACATATTTCCAAGTAGGGTTGAGCTCTCGCTATCAAACAATTGTATTTTTTATTCATTCTAACTTGGTGTCATCATCGTTTGGTAAAGGAGTGTCAGTCTTATCATCAATAATCGTGCTATTGGCCAAAGGAGAATTAGGTTCTGTCTTTGCTTTCTTAATAGTGCTCCAGTTAACGGTTCGTGTCTGCTTATTTTTAATTTTTTTGACATTGTTCAAATACCTACTTACGTTTTGAACATTTTCATCTAACTTTTGGTGTGGGGATAAACCAGAACCATGAGCTGTCTCCAGTAGAGAATCTTGTTTTCTCTTCATATCTCTCCCCTTTATATCTTCCGTAGGGTTATAATACAATGGGGGTGCGTTCTTCTTTTCCTCTATCACTTTTTTATTCTCGGTTTTTCCATTATTCTACTGTAGTCATTTTCAGACAGAATAAAAAACCGTCTGGAGAATGTTAAAGGTTGAAGATTCATCGCTTATTGGTTTTATTGATGATAAAACATATACAATAGGAGTTATAATAGCTTCCAAAAGATTACCTCTACCAGTCTGAGTCAAAATTTTACGCTTATCACTAACTGTTCCTTAAGCAGTTCGTTTACGTAATTCCTTCTTGTAACACTGCAACTCAATAAACTGCTCAGAATCAAGAGGAACATTACCCAATATGATATTTTTAACACTTTCTAGCAATGATTGAAACAAGTCCGAGTTGGCCTTTTCAATTATAGCAATTTCTTCTCTCTTACTCAGATCATTCCCAGCTTAAATAGCCATTCTATTCCTCATCATTCTTGTTGAGAGACTCATCTTCTTCCCCTCTAGTCCTCCTAGCCCTTCTAATACACAGTATTCCGGGAACTACAGTGCTGACAATAGGACTTAATAGAGAAGCTAGAAATCCTCCCTTTTGCAATTCAGCTTTTTTATCATCCAATGCCAATGTTCTAACTAAGGCGCTAATGTCCTTCGTGTTTCGTTGCAATATATCATACTAAGAAGTTTTCAATGGGATCGTTCCATTTACAATAGCTTCAGCGCATTCCATTAGAGTCATAATAAGATTTTTTTGCTTTAACTATTGCAGACTTTTGAATTGCAGAGGATGCGTTGCGGAGAGATAACAATACCGTTGCATTTCTTTTCAATTTTTGCTCCAGAGCTTTAGTCATTATATTATTATCATGTTGCGTTGTTGAACAACTAAATATGTGTGAGATAAAACGAATGGTAGTTGTATTTATATGCTTTCACTTAGGTACATATAACATCATAGGAGCATCCGATGTAAAGTTTCCCAATAACTTGTGTTGATCATTCGTTTGCTGAGTCGTATCTATTCATAGGCAAGAGTATGGTTTCTTTGTCGCGTCTTCAAAAGCCTCTTGTATATGTTTTACTCTTAAGGGAAAACATTGACGGGCCAAATAGAAAATTAAAGAAGCATCTCTAGGGTTTTTAAAAAGAAAAACGTAATGACTGTTCAAGGAAATTTTATGATTTCCTTTTAAAAAGAAATTCTGAACAATAAAAAAGACACCTTTGTTCAAATGGTGACTATGTTTTGCATACAGAGCATTGGCATCAGCAGTGGCGGATCTGGGGGGTGAGCCCTAGGAGCCCAGGCTCCCCCCCTACCCATGAATATGAGGCAAAAACTGTCTGAGAAATTAGCTGAAAATTTCCATCTATATCAGCTTCTAGATATCTCTTGTAATAAGAAGCCCCCATGGATGAAATATAACAGGATTGCCAGCTGCGGCCGCGTAATAGAAATTTTGTGGCGGGCCAAATGTAGCCGTTTGTGGGAACCGCCATACTGCTCCGAAATTTTCAAGACCACTTGGATCTCGTAATAAATATCGTTTTATTATGAGTTTTTTACACGTCAAGTTCACGCCGTGGGCGTACTGCGCTAGTTTTGACGATTCAACTACTTTTTACTTACAATACCATATCCGCTCCGAGAGCAAAATTGTATATGCCAACGATAACATATATGTAATCTTTGGTTTGTGGCAAACTTTATGCAGCTTCCGCTCCGAAACTAGAAAATCAGAACATCGCGTTAATACAAATATTTACGATTATTTTTCTGAGCTGCTATAGTAGTTTATGTTTCCGCTCCGAACAACCAGTTCAATATGGGCGCCATGGATGACTTCCCATTGGCCAAAATTGGCTACACCCCGTTCGGGTTTCTGGCAATCCTGTTATATTTCATCCATGGAAGCCCCTTATTTGATCAATAAAGATGATTGTGAGAAACAGCTACATAACCCAAGATCCAATAATTTTGACTCTAGTTCAGGGTTGTTCAAATGGGCAAACATTTTGTCTGCTTTTTGGTGCAAACATGCTCAGCCAAAAGGTCAAGGTCTTTCAGTTTACGTCGGTCGTCAAAATTGCAGAAGCTACTACTACCAATATTATTATTATTTATTAATAAAGAAAAAATCCCATTATTTTTTTTCATTGCAAGAGTGGTTGATCTCTGCAAAAGTTTCAGCTCTCAAGTAAGCATTGCTACTTGCCGTTTATTCAATGCAACCAACAACTCAAATTTTACTATTAGTTGTCAATTATAAATAACGATTATTATAATATTATTATTATTTATAATAATAATAATTATTATTATTATTTATTTATTATTATTATTTATTTATTATTATTAATTATTTTATTAATTATTATTATCAGTTAAATATTATTTATTAATTATTATCGTTTTTTATAATAATAATACTAATGATAATTATAACAATAATTATAAATAAATGAGTATTTAATTATTACCATCCTCATTGAAGTAATTCTTTTTTGTTATCGTCGTGTGTATTCTTATTGTTTATTATTATTATTATGATGATGATCTATCTATGATGATGTAGTAGTTTAATTATAATAAATGATGGTAGTTAATTATTATTATAATGTAATAATAAAAATAATAATTTATTATTGATAAATAGTGCGTAATAATATTTAGTAATTAAACTGTTACGTCATCATAATGACTGAAGAACTTGTTGTTATTATTATAACTGTTATATATTAATTTAAAATAATAATAAGCATCATTATAAATAAATAAACTTTTTTAAGTATTGTTATTTTCTAAATTATTATTGTTTCCTAGGTTTGATTCAAATGCATTTTAGGTGCTATACAATGGCAGTTGTATTATAATATCTGTGAAACTTGCAAAATACTGGTTCTAGAATCCAGTGTCATAGCAGTTTCTTCAACAGTGTACATGGGGGATCCAATTTTGAGTCAGTAGGAGAGCAAATTATTTTAAAAAAGGGCCAAAAAAATTTTCGGCGCTTTGCGCCGAAATATTTTTTTACAAATGGGCTCCCCCCTCTGTGACTGTCCAGATCCGCCACTGGGCATCAGCTTTAGCAGAAACTTCATCCGTGAGATCATCAATTATCAACCATCGGTTTTGTTCATCTCTGGGAAAACTCGTTGCTATATCTATCATTCCTTCATGAAAAATCACTTCGGATACATCATCAAAGGCTTTTTGACAGGCTCCATAACAGTAAGGAATTTTCTACCGTTAGGGGATAAGCTATAGTCCAACTAGTTTCAATCATTAATGAAATCGCTTGCGTCTTCCCCGATCCAGTCGGTCCAGCGATCATCGCCGTAAAAGGAGAGCGCATCCTCGGATCATAATCTCTAGGTTTCCCATTCATGATAAAGAAGATGTCCGTCATCCAACAATAGTTTCATTTATGATTCCAAGGGGAGAGTTTTTCGCTTTTTGTATTTCCTCCATAGCATTTTCATACATACTAAACTCAGTAACACCTCCAAAAGTAAAACATCCCACGACAAATACCAAAATCATCATAACTATCATTGCTTTACATTTCATACTCGCAAAAACATCTAGCATATCACTTGTAGTACCATCAACAGTATCAGTTTCATTCATCGGTCTTATCTCAACATCTTCCTCTGTCGACATCTTAGCTCTCAATAGCAATACAATCATACAACGCTTCGGTTTTATACAATGTCAACACCATAGTAATTACACCCATTCAAACAACTGGTGCACACAAAAAGGCAACTCATCGGGTTCACGGGAACAGGGGCATCATTTACATATAGAACCAGTCGAACCTTATAATCCACACAATTATAAACTAGTCAGCCTCATGATCTAAATCGACATAAAAATCCCAATATAAACCCCCTGCACAATAAATACTTCAAGCAATTACACAATCAAATTAAAACACTAATTACACCTGCTGCAACAAAAGGCACCTTTCAGGCTCTCATCGCACCTGCTGCCATGGCGCAACACTTCACTTTTATACAATACTTAGTCACCCTAATCTAAACAATCATACAAACCATAATAAATACGACCCCTGCTCAATAAATACTTAGTTAATCATACAATTACAAATGATATCTTCAAACAATCTAAATTGGTTCGCAAAAATAAATACCCAGGTTTTTCATGGTAAATGGTGCTAACAAAAAGGCACTTGGGACCAGGATAACTTTATTTCCATCAGGGATATCTGCCCCTAAAGTACTACCAACATTTTCTGTGATTCATAGTGTAATATATATGCAAACAAAAACACAATCAAGTTCCAAAGTATTTTGCATACTATTCACCGCATTACAAGAAGAAGCTCCAACTTGTTTTCACAGGAAGCATGCCTTACCAATCACGTTTAGCGAGCAGATTTCTTCAACCTGTTAACGAAAGGTTATTTTTAGGCGAGAAGTTGATTCAGTATGAACTTTTTTGAGGTCTCGCATTTTTTTTATCCATACCAAAACTCAATATAACACAAAAAATAGCTATTTTGGCTCTTGCAATGCATGCGTATAGCTATTAATTTACTACTAAACTAACCTCACAGAAATTATACATATTGTAGTAGAATATAGTTTTCTACCACAGGCACAATGGTTATCCTTCTATATACACAAAATGTACATACCCTTCTCTGACTCCAAACACCCGGGGTCTACTCCAAAATAGACACTGACAACTGAAAAGAGCCCATGACCCCAACACACTACACTGATGTTCAAAAGAAAAATACTTTGTTGCACAAATCTGCTTGGCACTACAAGATAAGTACTGTACAAAATCCACTCGACTTCTGCTTCATCATTGTTCAGTGTGCTGTTAAGCTAAAACTTTTCCCTAATTACGCTTGCTAAATAGCTTAGAGCTTGGAAGGCTTTTTCCCTGCTTATAGCATGATGGGTTAAAATATTTTGGTCACCTTTTGTTCAATGTTCAACCATGATTGTTCATGCAATAAACTGTCTTACCATCAATCAGTTTATCTGATCAATCTACATCTGTTATGGTGGCGGCAAGAAGAATGGTAATCCTCAATGGATCGAAAGCAGTTTCAGGAACAATATTTGGATAATATTGGTGGCACAATGATCTAACATTCTCAATAACAGGTGATTGGGATGATCAAGCTCCAGCAGCACCAATCCAGTTCAGAGCTCCACCACCAGGAATAGACCGACCAGGTATCTTTGACTTATTTGATCCTGGGAAGTTGACTAGATGGAGAGCCAGATGAATGAGATACAGAGATGACAGTATAATAAATGGACGCCCTGATAAGGAGCAGGTAAACACTATCATATATTATCTTAGAGAACAGGCTGAAGATGGCATTCTATCTAGAAGCATTCTTGAAGACACCTATGACAATATGTTGAGACCATTTGATGATTATTTCAGTGTCAGAACCAACATCACTCTCCAAAGACCCAAGTCAACAAACTTGTTAAGAAGGAAGGTGGCATGTTATTGTTTATAAATACGCGATACAGGCAAGCTAGAATATTGTGAGTATGGCACTTTACGTGAAGAACTGGTCAGAGACAGAACTGTTGTTGGGGTGAATGACGACCAACTCAGTGACAAGTTACAATTTGAACTGGCTCTCACATTAATCAATGCAGTCCAAATCAGCAAAGGTACGAAGCCATGAAACAGGTAAAGTCTATTGTATGTCCTATTACAGGTCCGGTGGATAGCGTGGGATCAGATCACAGAAAACCAAAACCCACAAGTAGCTGAAGATGTGGAGGGGCAACAACTCAAAACAAATCTGAATGTCCAGCCAAGAAATCTATGTGCTGACACTGCAAGAATCCGAGACCGCGGGAGAAAGTCTGTCTCAGCAAATCAGCTCAAGTGCCTGAAATCGAAGACAGTGACACCAGTGCAGTACTCCTCGGTGGAACAAAGTCTCAGATGCAGACTGATAAACCATGAAGGGCACCACTACGTGTCAGGATTGGTGAAAAACCAGAATGCACAGCTCAGTTCAAACTTGATTCCAATGCAGAAATGACAGTTTTTGGTATGCAGACGCATGGAACCATGCTTCCAGACAGACAATGGCAGCGCATCACTACAGATCTATTTATTTTCAAGAATGATGACTACCTACTCGTATTGTATTACTACTTCAGATCCATCAACTTCTCTCATCTCACCAGTATGACATGCGCTGCTGTGATCGATTCTCTGAAATCCAGATTTGAAAGGCATGGAATACCAGAAACTGTGATGTCATATAACAGACCTTGTTGTTTTAGTTAAAAACGTAGGAAATTTACCACCGGTTACTGATTTAAGAGCTTAACCAGCTCTCCCGGATACCTGCAGGCTAATTGTGAAGCAGAGAAAACTGCAAAAACAGTCAAAAACCTTATCAAGAAAGCCGCTGATCCCTACCTCACTTTGCTCTCATACTGCAACACGCCAACACAGAATGGACTCTCTCCAGCTGAGATGCTTATGGGCAGCTGACTCCGGACTAATCTGTTTATAGATTCCAATACTTTCAGACCCTACTCACCAGACCATGGCCTCATTGATGTTAAATCACACAAATGCAAACTCAAAATGGAACACTTATATGACAGCCTCGCAATGCTAAGAGGCTACCTCGGCTCAATGAAGGCAATTTATAGACATACACGACATTGACAAATCTGGTTCAGTTACCGAAAACCTGCTGGGCAGATCAAATGTAGTCTCTACCAGCAGTTTGAACGTACGTAGAAACAGAGGCTCACTAAATAGTATGCCAGTCATTACCACTATTCCGCAATCACCATAACTCAGACAGTCACCTGATGAAATAGCAGCTCTGAGACCGATATCAGGAACTCCAACTGGTTCACAAAATTGGGCTTGTAGAACCTCTTTTTCGGGTATCACACTTTCCTGCATGCCTGGGTTATGAACGATCAGGTTGTTGACATCAAAATTAACAACATGTTTTGTAAGTTTTTTGAAGTTGTAATAACTCAATTTTTACCTGTTTTTGGAAAAAGGAGATGTACTTTTAAGCTGAAAGCTTTCTCTAATTACGCATGTTAAATAGGTTAGCGCTTGTGAGGAGATTTCTCTGCTTATAGCATGAGGGTAAAGTTTGTTTGGTCGCTTTCTGTTTCTTTTTCAGCCATGCTTGTTTATGCAATAAACTATTCTACCATCTATTGCTTTATCTGATCAATCTGCATCTTATATCCTGCAGCTCAATGTTTTAGGAAGACGTTCAGAAATCTTATTTAGAGTGAGCCCCCTTATGAAGGGTCAGCCAATCATCCACAACAAAACAAATAAGGCACAATCCACAACATACAAGACAATACATAGAAAAAACATTGCTACCCAATCATAACATAAATTTTCCAGCATTCAACTGCTCTGTTCCACTACACAACTGGCTCATGGGTAGTACTCTGTGGTTCTAGTTTTGTTGATGCTTCAAGGGGTGTACAGCATTGACCAGGCTTGACCCAAGTTGCCATTGTGGTTTGTCTGGATCTGTTTCTGATTCCCTCGATTGCAAACCCTGGCTCACACAGGAAACTTGCTACTACCGGGGTGGTGGCACCTGAAATGAAAAGGGCATCCTGTCACCTAGTAAAATTTTCAATCGACACTAAGCCCCAGACATCCCCTTCACCTGTTTTTATGGTGGATCAACTAGATTTGGTGCCAACATCTGCCACGGTTTGCTATCATACAATCTTGGCAGACCAATTTTAGGTTTAGTGCCCCCAATTTTTGCTTTCAGGCAGACTTCACAGATGGATACCAATCTCCAGATGTCAGTGGTCGAACCAGGCCAGCAACAGGTTAACTGTGGATGCGATTTGATTCTTTTGATGCCGGTAACAGCTAGAGTGTACCTCTCCCATGTTACTGTTTCCTTAAGACTGCATGGACATACAGCGCATCACCGCACACAATTCGGTATCCCTAGGGGCAAGTCTAATACTTGGTCAGGAGCGACTGATGCCTCAAGGTCAGCCGCTTGACCTCACTGCTGCACATCTCCTCCTGCTCTTTGATAAGAGGGCTCTCTGCAGCTGCATAATTCGCCGCCACTGGATTTGTGCCTTCCTTCTGTGGACAAACATGGTCTGCATCTGATGGCATGGCTTGCTTTCTGTATAGGGCTGAGATATGAGAAGTGTCCGTCCTGGTAAAACCGGTGGCTATAGCTTGAATAGGAGGCAGTGTTTTCAACTTAATTGGTCACATCAGTCTTTGAAGGACCACCATCCCTGTTCTGAATGTGTATGCACTGTCGACAACACTTGGTGCACAAAAAATTACCCTGGGCAGGTTTTTTTGTTTGTTTATCTGATACTCCAAAAAGCACATTCACACATGACACTCTAATATTCTCTACAACACCTTTCAGATTTCTGTTCATAATATCCTACTGCTATTAAGAAATTTTTATACTTACTAGTATATTTATTATCATATCAAATAGTGTTTCTTAAACTGTTATCCTACCGCATTGCGTTACAGCTTTCGCTGTTGCAACAAATAAAAAAACAATTGTGCAACTTTTTTTACCCTTGCAGCAGGTAATTGCTTCCATTGCAACTCTTATAAAAAGAAAAAAACAGTTGTAAAACCAAACCACGCCCGTGATAGGGCTGTGCATCAGTGTAGTGAAACCGAATCATGCCATTAGCATGAGGCAGGTGATGAAGAGGATATTTCTGAGTGTATATACCGAATGGAGAATACTGGGGACCGTTAACGACAAAACGGATACAAACAACAAAACTTGGAGAATCAAAAAGGTATCAAGAGCCAGCAAGTTTTTTTTTCAATGGGGGTTTAAATTCAGAATCAACCTACCACAAGATCATCAATACAAACTTAGAGCTGGCATCAAAACCGATGGCATTTTGTATTTACACTACAATTGAAATATTATGTTAAATCTGCATTACGATTTCTCAATAAATCACCCACTTGGCTCCCAAATTGGAAGCTGTCTGAGCTAAAAAATGGACCACTCACCCAAAATACACACAGATTAATTTCAGTTTTACCTTGTTTTTCTCACTGACCGGTAAAATATTAGACAAAACAAATACTTGCCCGAAAGTTTGTTGATTTTCATTTGTCATTTTCTTCTATATAGGCTACCAATGGGTTATGAAACCTAAAAGTTGTGATACATTCAACCTTTGTTAAAACTCTTTGAATTTCAATCGCTTTGACCAATAAATTACAACAGGATTCAGCCGCTTTTTGCAAAAAAAGTTCGATTTTCAAATTTTTTTTAAAATTCATTCATATATGATATGGTAACAAATTTATTCTCATGAGAATCAACATTCTCTTTTCTTTTAGTAGAATAAATAGCAGATTGATTTCATCTGTCTAAACTACTTTTATTATTTTTTTAGTTCGGAGACCATTTTTTAGTAATGCTCTCAACAGATCAACCAGTTGCAAAAAAAAATAACACACTAGACAAGAAACTGATAGCACAGCTAAAAAGAGGACAAAATTCTGATAAGACTAGCCAAATTTGAAGCAAAAATATGCAAGAAAAGTGTTAGAACACTGCAACAACATTTGGACACTTGTTGCACAAATGACCGAAAAATTCGGAAAAGTTTTTTTCTGAAAATAATTATTATTTTTATTACAGGCAAACATAAAGCCCTCAATGGTGCACCAATGAACTAGAAACATTTAGAGCTACATTTTGATGTAAAGAACAACATCAGTCAACAACTTTACAAAAATAATGAAAAAATATTAAAATTAATTATCTATTATCAATGCCGTATCTAAATAATTAATTACTAGCTTACTAACCTTCAATTCCAGTGTCAGAGGGCTCAAACAAGCTAAGATATAAATAAACTAACTAAATCAGAAGAAGAAAACAATGTGCTTGCTCGTTTCCAAAAAGATTTTGCCAATGATGATCAAAAGAAATCCGAAATTTAAAACAGGAAGTGATGGGTTAAGGATATTTGGAACTGTTTCCGTTTAGAACGTCGTACAGTCTTCAAACAAAGACCAGAAAATAGGCAATTGTCTGCTCTACACGATGGTATAAAGATCATTTATATCAGTCCACACAAACTTCTGCAATCAGTTCCGAAAACCGGACAAAATAAATCAGAGCCATTGGCCGTGATAGGACTTTTGGTCACATAGCCCAAATCACGTCCATTGGCCGTGATAGGACTCAAGTGATACTCTGGCAAGGTATTTGAGACAGTATGTATTCAAACTAATTATTTGCATCCGTTGCAAAACTATTAAAATAAACTTGTGGCTTTCTTTAGTAGCTCCTCTGTCGAGAAGAGTTTAAACTTGGCAAGAAGTGAGAAAAAAAGCAAGAGTCCTTCGGGTTTTCTAATATCCGTCTACATCTACCACTTCATTCACACCCTTGAGTCACCTTCTAGAGAACTTCACTTACCTAAAAGTTAACCTCGCTGCAGAGCTTAAGTCTTAACACGTGCAAAGACAGGTTGCAGCTGAGATATTTAGGTTTGCACTCCAATAAAAACTCATCCACATCAGCTTCCCTTCCCCAACCCATCCTAACAGAACCACCACTCCTTCTTACATTCACACCCCCCCCCCCCTCCCCTCAATCATAACCCCTCAAGTGTAGTTCCAGTTCTATAACAAGCAGTAAAAGTAAAGGGTGCCAGGAGATGAGTTTAACATCCCCATACAATAGAATGTACATACTGAAAAGCGTTACTTGATTTCTACGCTCAAAATGATTAATTGATTTCAATTTTCTCCTAATTGAAACTTCTGACCAGTAATCTAGAAGTTTGAATTTAGATGGGAGATGTTCGCGAGAATTTATTGAACAAATGCATACCATAACAGAGAGTCCTGCAACTTGCCAAAGTAAATTAACACTCTCGATAGCGGACCCGCAGTTTACAGTGCGAAGGAGATATTACTGAGCATTCGGCGACAAAATTGCTTTTTTGCTTAGCTTAGTTTGTGTATGTGTCAGTACATTGTAGTTGGTTTAAACAGACTTTCAACTGTTGAGCTACATTATTTTTATTACACCTACAGCTACAAAGGGCATTAAAGTCAGGTCAGGGATTAGTTGGATTTTGAGGAGCGTCAGAAACTGTTGAAAACTCAAATATACGGTCATTGTGAATATTTTATTTTATTAAATTGGTCTCCCGTGACTGGCAAGTAGCTTTGAAGGCAGTCTCTGCATCAGCGCAGCTGTTAAGATTCAATTTTGATTTCAATCTCTCTATTCATTTTTATTAGGATGAAAAAGAGAACTCTTGTTGTTCCCATCTGAATATTCTCAAATAGCATCAATAATAACTGAAGACGCTAAATTCATGACAATCAGCATGGCGGAGCTGAAACAAATCTACTTTCACACATTTCACACACCATTGTTTCGGCGGATTTAAACAGTTTCTCTCCCAGTGACTAGTTGCATCTTCATGTAATGATGCATGACAAAACATTCACCAAAATTATTATAGCGTCATTTAACAGTATACTTTTAGCGGGCAATCAAACTACGTGTGAAGAATGAGATGCAACTAGGGGATTGATTAATAAGTGCATTATGCTCCTCATTGCCATAACATAAAACCCATCAGTTTTTTTCAGTATAGAACTCAATGTGAATGAGTGAGAACATATTCAGTAGCCATTAGATCTTGTGTCTTCGAATTTTACTTGATACGTAAGTGCCAAGGACATCAGATAAAGTAGTTTGTGATTCAGTGACAGCACAGTCAAGGCCTATACTTTTTCGCTTCATTAATTTGAGCAAAGGATCACTTCAGTGTATATAGTCGGCATCTGGTACCAAATTTTTGAATGATTTCACAGAGTTGTTATGCATATTACTATAGATATACATGTACAGCTGAGATTTTAACTCAGCCTTTAACTTGAAGCAAATTGTGTGCTGAAATGCTTTAAGTTTGCTTTTTCTCCTTCAATTTAAACACAATCAGTTGCTTTGAAAAGTACTGCTTTGCATAATTAGGGTTCGATTTAAGAAAACTTAACTATAGATGAAAATTGAAGAAATATGCTTTATTACATTAGAACAACAAAGTTAATAATAACTTGTCCTTTTTGTAGCAGACTCTTTTCAACAGCACAAGTTTTGCAACTAATTCTAGCCTTGAGTTGGCAACATAGGTAGCACATAATGAGACTTGGTGCTAGCAAAACAGATCAACCAGCAAGTACAAAGTTTATTCATGCTTCAAAGGTGCCAAACTAGAAAACGACATACAATTCGCTTCCGCAATTTTATGTATTCATTTTCAGGCTTCAATCTAAATCAAAAAGCATATCAACAAGCTGAATCTGGCAAAAGAGTTTTAATTTAACTCACAATGCAGAAAACTCTGTTAGCTACTCAAAATTTTTTTAACTGTCTTTTGCTATAAATATTATAGTCTCACTACTAACACAGAAACTTACAGCCACCGTTTTGTTTAAAAAACCTGTAGCATATTTCTGGTAATGGCTCTTGATCAAAATTGTACACACTAGAGTAAAGTTTCACACAAAAAGCTATAAATGTAAACATGTGCAGATCGGTGTAGCTGAATTTTGAAGGGGGAAGTGATGTACACAGTTTTATAATACGATCGTAAGGCTCTATATTGGCGATCTTTACGTTGAGGTAACTGTCAAATAAATTATACTGAACGTGTTTCCCGAATCTTTGCTCATTGATTATCCGTCTTGATGTTATTACTTCTCTTCTGATATACATTTTTTCCGACCCTTGATCATCGAAAACTTGATCATCTACTTGGTAGAACATCAAAGAGCCAGTACTTGAATAGAAACCCATTGCGCTTTGTAGTTGCACTGCACTAAATATGAGTCCTCCTTTAAAGTCTTTCACAGCCAACTTAACCATTCCTTGAAAGTTCTCCAACGGAGTACATTCCATAGTAAAACGACACAAACGTTGAGGGTAGGCAATCAACTGATAATAAACTAAGTTTTCTTGTCTGTTGTAACCGACTGCTCTAATCAGAGATCGATAGCCCTGAAGCATGATTTCCTTTAAAGACTTTTTAGTTAATTTATTGCTGGGAGCATTACAAAAGCTGCAATTACAAAACACCTCTGATAAAGCTGTATAAGGAACTCTTTTCCATAGTTTAAGTACAGCACTTGCGAAGCCTAAAGAATATGCCAGAATCAACTTTTTTGCATTTCCAGTCAAGCGAGGTGAAAACTTTATGTCAGCAACTGTTGGTATTTTGTTACTTATCACTGCTAAATCTTCTCCATTGCGATTTTTCATTGTACGACTAATAAACATTGTAGTATCCATTTCATGAATTTTCATATAAATGTCATTAGTTCCAGTAATCTCATGGCTAGCTAAGTTTATTGTTCCAATTTCTATGGCATTAGACGAGATCTGAAATGAAGTTTTTGTGAGAGGGTTTGTAGTAAAGGCCTCTTTACCTTTAGTATCAACAACCTTATACTCGCCCTTGTTGTATGAGAACAAAATCAAAGCAATTTGGTGATTTGGAGCAGCATCCAATAATACATACGTTTCGAAATGAGAGTGCCACCCAGAAATTCGCAAATAAAATGTTTGGTCATAATCACTATGAGAAAACACAGAGAGATTCTTAGTTTTGTTTTCTTTGTACTTAGCTTGTAAAGTGCTTCTTTGTGATCGAGAGCTGCTGCTCATCAATTTCTCCGCCACAAGCGCAGGTTTTGTTTTCACCATGTGTTCTATGCCCTTGGTTAACAATTTTTGAATAGCAAAACTGATGGTTAAAGCTTTCATTGCTACAGAGAAGTTTTCTGGCCAGGTGACTGTAATGAATCCATTGCTGAAAATGGCTTTGCAGCCTCCAATGATAAACTGGTCGTTATTTATCTTAATGTCGTGGTAAGAGAGCTCAGCGTCTAAGTAGACTTTGTTCTTCGCAACTCTACCAATTGACAGCTCTGGTGAGATATAAACTGTGATTGGATGTTCTGGGATCTCAGCTCCACCCACACAAAACTTCATATTTCCACAAGCATCTCTGATCACTAAATCATAAGAATTGTCTACCTTACAACAGTATGTAGTTGAATCCGAAGAAACCATCTCCAGAAGGACATTCTGGTTGTCTACAACTGCTCTCAACTCAATGCAGTCACTGTTTGCTAAGTACTCTAACAGCTGTATTGACTCCATTCTAGTAAACCACCAACAGTGAGATGGAGTTATATGCAGGTAAAAATATCTATACGGCCAGCCGTTAGACCAAAAGCTTCTATTATAATTCTATTCAGTAATGATTAGATTTATGGCAAATTTTTCACCAGATGCATTCCTCAAATACCATTTGACTAACCTAAGCCTCAACTTTCCGCCAAGTATGTTTACACAAGGCATGCTTGCTTTGTAGATGACCTCCAATATCTGCTAATGGGGAGGGATAAAGTATTTACCGCCAATATTAAGTGACGGACAGATATGAAAAAAGTTGCTTGGTGTTTGTTCTATTTTTTTTTGTATATCAAAACGAAGCTGACAAGTCCCTGATCAATAATATGTTGGTCGTATGAAATCTATTTTGGTTGGCGATTGTCTAAATGGAGCCTAAAGTCCATAAAGTCGTAAAAATGATGTTGGAACAACCACATTTTCTCCCCCCCCCATACTTCCATACTTGCCAAGTTGGTGGGGAAAAATTCAGGGACCATTGCCTATCAATCATACTTGCCAAGTACTTGGGGTAAAAGGGACAGATAACGTCGAGCACAAAGTGTTTCCTGAGTGCATGTACTACCTGCCCAACCACCCAGCTGCACTCTGACAGTGATTTTAGACAGAAAAGAACACCTAACTTTAGCATTCGATTTGAGCTATGATTTTAAACCACTATTATTTAAAAATTTGAATACATTTGCCATGGTAAGCCAAGTAAACCTTCACCACACCATTGCACACACAGAAAAATGAGCGTGGGTGACCTGCAAAGAGACATGTGACATGGTAAGCAGAATACAATATACATACACCACACTATTCTCCAAGCGCTGGTTTGTTTGGTAATGAATTGATGGACATTTGTGTTGTCAAGCTGTTGTGAGCATCATGCTATATTTGTAGAGAAACAGTGACGGTGGCTCAATCAACTGAATGTTTTGTTTCACCATGGCCTTAACAGACTGAGGTCATTGAAGATATGATCAGACCACAAAAGCTTGACCATAATGAATACATTATTTATTACTTATTTCTTGGCAACAGGTGTAGTCATAATAATAGTACGCAGTTAGTAGTGAGTGGAGAACATTGAGTAGAGAATAACAATGATTAGCAGTATAGTACTACTACATATTAGCACTACTCCACGCAACGACCAATATCTATTATCATTATTATATAATTTTCTTTACCACTAGATTCCTGTCCCGACTTATTTACTGTGTTGCTAAAAAAACAAATAATAAATAGTTATTAAAAATAAATAATACAATATTTGATTAATTTATCATTTGTTTATAAAAATAACGATTATTTACACTGCATTGCGAATAAAAATAAGTAATAATAAAATGGATTAATAATAATAAACAAGCCCACTAATTATTATTGAATTGTTGTAAACATTACTTCCTTAATTTAAAAAAAATAATGATGTTAAGAATTGATAAAAATTGGAAGACAAGTTGGCTTTGGCAGTAAATTTAATAATAGTTGTTCATAGTAAAGAATAATAAATACACACACACATATATATTATTTATTATAACATTTAATAAATAATGTGCAGGATTTCACTCTGTGTGTATGTGTCTGTGGTAGCTTGGCTAACCTGCACAACCTCTCCAGGTCGGTGATGGCTCTGTTTGTGTGTACACTGACAATAGCTACTGACTGCAGGTCGACTTGCCCTTTAACAGTGCTGCATGGCAACTGTTGACAGGGTCGAGCTGACTAGTTGTATTGACTGTGCTGACAGCAGCTACGGTCGAACATTGATGGGTAGAAATAGCAAAGCTAATTCGGACCAACATAGGTTCGGTGTAGTGCTCATGTATTACTACTCGCTGATGTAGTGTCTTGATTGTACGTGCATGTACCAGTGCGCAGTGAAGTTATTATTGTTAGAGAACAAAGAACTTCTGAGAGTGTGCTAGGCTTAACTCTGACTTTATTGACTGAGACATTCGTATTTATGCAAACGATTACATAATGGTATGAGACAAAACAAAAGACAATAACAACTAGATTCTAAGACACGCCTGGAATATGCAATTAGACTAATAAGAATTAAGTAGGTATGGCTTAAGGATATGGCTGGCTGATTAGCACATGGTGCACGTATAAGTTTGTATGGTAAGGTAAGAGAATAAAATGTATAAAATGTACATAGAGTTATATAAGGTAGAGTGTCAACATAGAACGGTTACATAGAACGTAATTAAAGATGGCGCTGTCGGTTCTCCACAATAATACATAAATAAATAAACAAATAATATTATTACTACTATTCATTGTTCAATAAATAAATATTAATTATAATAATAGCAAGTAATTATCACTATTCAACCGGCAAGGCCTCTTTACTCTTTTTGACATGGTTTGATGTAGGTAGGTAGAGTAGAAGGGAGAAGAAGGATGTGAATTAATGAAAAAAGTCAACATTTTACTCAAAAAATGACAAAATGGAATCGTTGATTTAGAAGTTTGCAGTTAGGTCTATGTGGATATTTGTTTGAAGCTTGGAACACCCGAATAATATAGGAACTAGTCAATGAGGTTGTATGAAACTATATCCGTATCCGTTTTTGTGTTGAAATTTTCCTAGGAACAAGAAAAAAAACATCGCGTTTGCGTGGTTGCAACCATTTATTTAAAAAAAATTTCTTTTTTGCACTTTTGTGAAATCCCGGTATCATTCAGGTACATTTTACTTCTCAGGGACCATGAATTAAATCCCGGTACTGTCCCTGACATCCCGGGACACTTGGCAAGTATTGTACAGGAATTTGTGTCTGGGTGGTAGCAACCTGTACACACTCCCGACGTGCTCTGCTTCTGCACAAGTCCACTCACAATAATCTGCTATTATTGTTCGTATTGTCTGGAGAGCATTTATTGGTTTGTGCATTTATGGGTGCGGCCGAATCTGGCGTGTATGCTTGCTGGCAGTGGACAATAATTATGCTCTAATTATTGGCTGCCTCTGAAACATCCCAAGGTTCGACAATAATCAATGCCGTGATTATTATCTAGTTTAAAGTTTGTTTCGAACTTTGCTGCACACAATAATTCCGCAGGAATTATTGTTTAGTTTAGACTTTGTTGCGAACTTTTGGCCACTGACAATAATGGTGCGGTAATTGCTATTTGTCTAGTTCGACTCAGTCGAGATCGACAATAATTACACTCTGATTATTGTTGTGCTAGTTTCGCTGCGAACTCCACGGTTCGGATTTCAGTATGGGTCGAACTACTAGGACACCAGATGCTTTGCATCGTACACCTCGAGTCGAGGGAATACGCAGTAAGAAAGCGAACTATCTTACTTTCCGCCAAGCCTCGTGCTTGCTAATAGTTGACCAGCGCTTGTAGTTATGTTGCTCCTAGCTGTGCTCAGTGCTGCTTCTTGAGAGTAAGAATCTTCTGAGAGTCAGGCTAACTCTGAACTTTATTGTACTGACATGAGTTGAAATACAGGGTAGGCGGGTACAATTTACAAACCACACCTAAGCAAAAATATTGGTACAAGCCACGCCTTGCCCTTACAACAGCACTCAATTGCAATAATTAAAAACGTGGAAAAAATATAACATGTGATAAATAATTATCTGGTGTATAAGATAGAACGCACTGAAATAGACTCTAGCATCGTGGATACATACAAACAATAGAACCATGCACAGACATATACAATGCGTAGTGAGTAGATATTGAGATGCAAACGTAGACATGTTGTAGACAATGAGTTACCAGCTTAATTCTTATACAAAGGAATACGGACAATGAGATATAGGCTCAGTCGGTAATTGCGAGATAATGTCTTACTTTAGTAAATGTTAATAATAACAATAGGGAGAGTACTGGCGTCCCTAACACACTCCCCCCCCCATTGGCAACTATAAAGCCAATAAAAAAGAAGGGGCGCACAGAGTGTAACAAATGTCAATGCTTATTGTCCATTATGTCTCTTAGAGAAGGTCCCTTTCCCTTTGGATAGCTATCTTTACGTCCTCGGTCCTCTGCAACAGCTTGAAGGCCTCTCTTGTCGTGGTAAATAATTCTTCCTCTAAGCGTTTAATTCTCCTGTATCTATCTTCTCATCTTCCTTCATTTACTCTCTCTCTCTCTGTCTCCTATTCTCTGGTGTGGGTGCCCTCGGAATGTTTTCGTTGGAGGCGAGGTGTCTTCGATATGCTGTCTCCTTTCCCCCTATGTGCATTCGGGGTTTCCTTGGTGGCGGGTTACTGTCTATTATCTCTATTCTGGCTATTTTGGTAGGAGTTTCGCTCTTCTTATCTCCTAGCCGCTTCTTTACAGAGGGTTTCCCATGTTCTATAATCGGTGTCGGGGTGCCGAAGGGTGCTGGATTAGTCCACCGCATAGCTTCACAAAATTGTGCATATGATTGCTCGTCGACTTCGTAGAGTGGTCGAGTTTCTCCACCATGTGCTTGCTCTCCTCCTTTCTCCTTGATGTGTTTGAGTATTGTATCCCGCGAACTACTCTTTTTGCCGCAGGCACAAAAGAAATAAGTAAAGTGCTGGTGCACATGAAAAATAATCCGTTTCATATTGAGTTGTAGACTGCAGATTTTGCAGCCCCACGTATCTCCTTCTATCTGATAGGTAGCGTTCTTTATGGCCTGGGAGGTTGCATCTGCTTTCCAGGTTTCTTTTGCATGTTGTGTCGGGGGAGGAGGTGCTGGTGCTTGGTGTATTTGTATTCGACATCTTGCAGCTCCTTCTTCGGCTCTAGCGATCGCATTTATCCTTGCAGGAGAGGAATAATTTCGTTTTCTTACCCGACCTGTGGTAGCGCTGGCTAATAATTCTTCTGCTAATGTCGGGTCCTCTTCCACTGAGATGGCTCCATTGTTCTCCATGCTGTGTAGAATATATGTTATCGCTTGTAGGCACTGTGTTCGGTAGAGTGGTGAATGTTTGGAGTGTTTATTATTTTTATCTGTGCAGTGTTGCTGACTGAGCACGCCTTTGTTTGTTGTTGGTACCTCCCTCCCTATTGTTACGTTTGCACACGTGTTTCGCTGGGTGTGTTTTACCAATGAGGGGGCGTTTGCGGCAAGTGGTTCTGTCTGGGGAGTTATATTCTCGCCGGGAGCTGTAGGTTTTCCCGATGGCGACGTTGTTGCGTAGTTATCCTCTCTTTGCAATCCTAGGATTTTAGTTGTTTCTGTTGCGTTTTTCCACGGTAAGTGTATTACTTCTTTTAGTTTTTTCTTTTCTACACATTGTTCGTCTTCTCTGTCTACTTTCTGTGCCCTATAGCATTGATAATCAGCAAGTTTTGCTGGTTTCTTTGCTTCTCTCCTGGGTCGATCATGGTTTGTACTGGTTTCTGGTCTGGGTGGTAGTGGAGGCCACTCGTTTGTATCAAGGTCTCGTCTTCCTGTGTACGGTGGTGTGGAAGTGTTTACTAGTGGTGCCGGGGCCCTGTGCTCGGGTGGGGGCGTCCTCTCAGGCCGTGTGGTGGGTGGAGGGGTGTCCTGTATCGGTTCTTCAAGGGGTACCGATGGTACATGCCTCTCCATCTCTCTCAGTGTCCTTTCGACCTCTCTGAATATTTCGGTGGTTGGTTCCACTGGGGGTGTTGGTTGTTCTAATGGGGTAGTGCTTCGCCTTGGTGGATGTCGCCCCAAGCATGCCCCTCTCATGTTGGGTCTTACTGCTTGTTCTCTACTGGGTGGGGCTCTCCCGATCGTCTCTTGGCAAAAACGGTAGTGTTTTAACTGCCGACCGTTCTGTGTGAATGCTTGTCCGTCTCTCTCTAGACGGTAGGTGTGGTTTGGGTATGTTTGTGTGATGGTGTAGGGGCCGACGTAACTTGGTTGGAGCTTGGGGTTGCCCCCTTTTACGCGGCGTTTATTTTCCATCACTACTAGGTCTCCTTCTGCGAATCTTAATGGCTCGTCCCCCTCCTCTTGGCGTACCTTATGCTGTAGATTGCATAGGTATTCGTGGGCAACGGCCAAGTTCTCTTGTGTGCTCAGAGTGTGCTCGTTGATGGTTGCCCGATCTAAGGTGGGTGCGTTTCCGGTAAGTTGGTCTGGAAGCCGCACTTCTCTGCCCATCATGAGGAGATTGGGCGTCTCTCCCGTAGTGGAGTTGGGGGTGGCCCTGCACGCCCGCATTATTTGGGGCAGCAGGCCGTCCCACTCGTCTTGTCCCTTAGTGAGGATTAGCGTCCGAAGAGCGTCACCTAGTGTCCTATTTTGGCGCTCGACCATTCCATTTCCTTGGGGGCGATAGGGTATAGCTAGAGTCAGTAAAGACTAAGTAATACAAAGCACTAGGTCTTGTAATGATAATCAATGCAAAGTCTTTTCCTTTACATCGCATCTTAAAAAATCCTCAAATTAGGTCTGGTAACACGTCTGACATCATACCAAAGAACACTTTCATTTTTCGGTTTTCCCTTTCTACCCAAATATACAACGTTAAACGGAGGGGGGTAATTATCACAGCTGAAGTTTTTAGCTATTTCAACTGGACAAAAAATTATTTTGGGTTCGAGTTCATTTATATCTGAAGGATCATGGTAGCAAACTTGAGAATATCTACACTTCTCCTTACTTGATGGATGTATCACACCAGTCACTCGCATAATGCTTGGGATAGGAAGATCTTCAAATGTTTTGCAAACCAGAACTTTTGGTGAGTCAATCACTTGAGAACCTTTAGACTTTTCTAATTCCCTAGCTCTCCTTTCGTTGAGATATTCAACTGTTAAATGAGCTATCTTTTTTGGAGCAGTTTTCTTTCTCTTGGGAGTTGTTTTGCCGTTTTTAATTTTATTCTCTGTTGGATATGGATCGGTGCAAAGGAGCTCTTCAGAAAGATCATCCATAACACTCTAAAAATAAAAGGGTAATATTTGCATGAGTGGCTAAGAGTGTATTTATTAGTTAGAGTATCTTATATATATATATATATATATATATATATATATATATATATATATATATATATATATATATATATATATATATATATATATATATACATATATATATATATATATATATATATATATATATATATATATATATATATATATATATATATATAATATATATAATATCATACTGCTTTTAACATCTCAATTGGTAAGAAATAAAATATAATAGGTTGAACAAAATATTGTGAAATAATAAAACTACTTTACTAGTGCTCGGACAAACACACAATTTTGTTAATGTCTAAGTCTGTGATCTTACGAAGAAATAGCTTAGACATTATTAGCATAAAATTATCTAGTAAAGATAAATTACCTAGGAGGAAATTCCAGTTGAGGTTTCATAATTTTATTAATAAATAATTGAAATCACTTGGACAAACAGACAGATTTGTCAATGACACAGCTTGCGTTCTTGCGAGCGAATAGCTTAGACACACTGTGCGTATAAAATTATCAAGTAAAGTTAAATTTATGTCTAGAGGCGAAAATGGAGGACAACTCCGTATCGCAACTAGTTGAGCTTTTCAACTAGCGTTAAATAACGATTTATTATTTATTTCAAAAATAAATAACTAGAGCTTTCTACTAGTGTTAAATAATTATTGATTATTTTTTACCTTATCACCACTTAGAGCCAGATGATTTAATTAACTAAAGACAAATAATTATTTTAGCATTTCTTACCTTGATGCTTTCCTAGTAGCTGTAGTAGATGATGCTTCTCCGCTTGCTGTTGAAGAACTGGATGCTTTCCATGTGAAAACAGTGGCTCTTAAATAGCTAAAGTTGCACTGATTAAACACTATGAATCAGCATTTTTTCCAATGCTTTCGCGGGAATAAAAACTGTTTATTCCCGCGAACGCAACGGTTTCTATTCGCGTGAAAAGAAATTATTTATTCCCGCGAAAGCAACGGTTTCTATTCGCGTGAAAATAAATTATTTATTCCCGCGAAAGCAACGGTTTCCATTCGCGTGAAAATAAAGTAATTATTCCTGCGAAAGCAACGGTTTGTATTCGCCTGAAAATAAAATGTTTGTTCCCGCGAAAGCAACGGTTTCCATTCGCGTGAAAATGAAGTAATTATTCCCGCGAAAGCAACGGTTTCTAATCGCGTGAAAATAAATTATTTATTCTGCGAAAGCAACGGTTTCCATTCGCCTGAAAATAAAGTATTTATTCCCGCGAAAACATTGTTTTTTATTCTTGCGAAAAAACAGTTTATATTCTCGCGAAAGCATTGGAAGAAATGCTGATTCATAGGGTTTAATCAGTACAACTTTAGCTACTTAAGAGCCACTGTCTTCACATAGAAAGCATCCAGTTCTTCAACAGCAAGCGGAGAAGCATCATCTACTACAGCTACTAGGAGAGCATCAAGGTAAGAAATGCTAAAATAATTATTTGTCTTTAGTTAATTAAATCATCTGGCTCTAAGTGGTGATAAGGTAAAAAATAATTAATAATTATTTAACACTAGTAGAAAGCTCTAATTATTTATTTTTAAAATAAATAATAAATAGTTATTTAACGCTAGTTGAAAAGCTCAACTAGTTGCGATACGGAGTTGTCCTCCATTTTCGCCTCTAGACATAAATTTAACTTTACTTGATAACTTTATACGCACAGTGTCTAAGCTATTCGCTCGCAAGAACGCAAGCTGTGTCATTGACAAATCTGTCTGTTTTTCCAAGCGATTTCAATTATTTATTAATAAAATTATGAAACCTCAACTGGAATTCACTCCTAGGTAATTTATCTTTACTAGATAACTTTATGCTCATAATGTCTAAGTTATTTCTTTGTAAGATCACAGACTTTGACCTTAACAAAATTGCGTGTTTGTCCAAGCTCTAGTAAAGTAGCCGACTGTAATTATTTATTATTAACAAAATAATAAACAATTATTTAATGCTAGGTGAACCTAGATATAAATTTATCTCTACAAGATAGTTTTATACTCACACAAAATTTTTCTTCGCTACTTTATGTAGATAAAGCCAATGAAAATAAATAAATCAATTGTAACAATCAATTTTTTGTATTTTGTAGACACGATGTCTACTTTGGACTCTTGTTTGAGACGAAACGCAGCAGTAGCAAAGACTATAAAACATCTGGGCAAGATCTACCAACACCAACAATAGATGTAACACAACGTGACTTTCTCTCCTACTTATATGATACCCAACCGATGAAAACTCAAACTACATGGATTTTGAAAACAGCACACTTCTTCAACACAGCAAAAATTCCTTTTTTAGATCTACCACCTACTTAGATGATGCCAAACCAATGAAAACTCAAACTACATGGATTTTGAAGACAGCACACTTCTCTAACACAGCAAGAATTCCTTTCAAGATCTACCACCTACTTAGATGATACCAAACCAATGAAGAATCAAACCACATGGATTTTGAAGACAACACACTTCTCCGACACACCAAGGATCCCTTTAAAGATGTTACACAACATGACTTTCTCTCCTACTTAGATGATGCCAAACCAATGAAGACTCAAACTACATGGATTTTAAAGTCAGCACACTTCTCCAACATAGCAAGAATTCCTTTCAAGATCTACCACCTACTTAGATGATACCAAACCAATGAAGACTCAAACTACATGGATTTTGAATACAGCACACATCTCCAACACAGCAAGAATTCCTCTCAAGATCTACCACCTACTTAGATGATACCAAGCCAATGAAGACTCAAACTACATGGATTTTGAAGACAGCATACTTCTCCAACACAGCAAGAATTCATTTCAAGATCTACCACCTACTTAGATGATACCAAACCAATGAAGACTCAAACAACATGGATTTTGAAGACAGCATACTTCTCCAACACAGCAAGAATTCCTTTCAAGATTTACCACCTACTTAGATGATACCAAATCAATGAAGACTCAAACTACATGGATTTTGAAGACAGCACACTTCTCCAACACAGCAAGAATTCCTTTCAAGATCTACCACCTACTTAGATGATACCAAACCAATGAAGACTCAAACTACATGGATTTCGAAGACAGCACACTTCTCCAACACAGCAAGAATTCCTTTCAAGATCTACCACCTACTTAGATGATACCAAACCAATGAAGACTCAAACTACATGGATTTTGAAGACAGCACACTTCTCCAACACAGCAAGAATTCCTTTCAAGATCTACCACCTACTTAGATGATACCAAACCAATGAAGACTCAAACTACATGGATTTTGAAGACAGCATACTTCTCCAACACAGCAAGAATTCATTTCAAGATCTACCACCTACTTAGATGATACCAAACCAATGAAGACTCAAACTACATGGATTTTGAAGACGGCATACTTCTCCAACACAGCAAGAATTCCTTTCAAGATTTATCACCTACTTAGATGATGCCAAACCAATGAAGACTCAAACTACATGGATTTTGAATACAGCACACTTCTCCAACACAGCAAGAATTCCTTTCAAGACCTACCACCTACTTAGATGATACCAAACCAATGAAGACTCAAACTACATGGATTTTGAAGACAGCATACTTCTCCAACACAGCAAGAATTCATTTCAAGATCTACCACCTACTTAGATGATACCAAACCAATGAAGACTCAAACTACATGGATTTTGAAGACAGCACACTTCTCCAACACAGCAAGAATTCCTTTCAAGATCTACCACCTACTTAGATGATACCAAACCAATGAAGACTCAAACTACATGGATTTTGAAGACGGCATACTTCTCCAACACAGCAAGAATTCCTTTCAAGATTTATCACCTACTTAGATGATGCCAAACCAATGAAGACTCAAACTACATGGATTTTGAATACAGCACACTTCTCCAACACAGCAAGAATTCCTTTCAAGATCTACCACCTACTTAGATGATACCAAACCAATGAAGACTCAAACTACATGGATTTTGAAGACAGCATACTTCTCCAACACAGCAAGAATTCCTTTCAAGATCTACCACCTACTTAGATGATACCAAACCAATGAAGACTCAAACTACATGGATTTTGAAGACAGCATACTTCTCCAACACAGCAAGAATTCATTTCAAGATCTACCACCTACTTAGATGATACCAAACTAATGAAGACTCAAACTACATGGATTTTGAAGACAGCACACTTCTCCAACACAGCAAGAATTCCTTTCAAGATCTACCACCTACTTAGATGATACCAAACCAATGAAGACTCAGACTACATGGATTTTGAAAACAGCACACTTCTCCAACACAGCAAGAATTCCTTTCAAGATCTACCACCTACTTAGATGATACCAAACCAATGAAGACTCAAACTACATGGATTTTGAAGACAGCATACTTCTCCAACACAGCAAGAATTCTTTTCAAAATCTACCACCTACTTAGATGATACCAAACCAATGAAGACTCAAACTACATGGATTTTGAAGACAGCACACTTCTCCAACACAGCAAGAATTCCTTTCAAGATCTACCACCTACTTAGATGATACCAAACCAATGAAGACTCAAACTACATGGATTTTGAAGACCACCTACTTATATGATACCAAACCAATGAAGACTCAAACTACATGGATTTTAAAGACAGCATACTTCTCCAACACAGCAAGAATTCTTTTCAAGATCTACCACCTACTTAGATGATACCAAACCAATGAAGACTCAAACTACATGGATTTTGAAGACAGCATACTTCTCCAACACAGCAAAAATTCCTTTCAAGATGTACCACCTACTTAGATGATCCCAAACCAATGAAGACTCAAACTACATGGATTTTGAAGACAAGATGATACCAAACCAATGAAGACTCAATGTTACACAACATTACTTTCTCTCCTGCTTAGATGATACCAATCCAATAAAGACTCAAACTACATGGATTCTACTTCGATGATGCTGAAAAGGAAAACTGTCCAGAACAAGAGCTCAAGAAGCTAATCTATAACTCAAGGCAATCATATCACTATAGGTGAGTTTTACTAATTTTTACCATAAATTAAACAAAATGCTGATTATATACATTTTCCAGGTGAAAAAAAGACTTTTTTGGTGAAATTAGTGTACCTTTTTACAACAAAATGCTGAATATATACATTTTCCAGGTGAAAAAAGGACTTTTTTGATGTAATTAGTGTATTTTTTTTACAACAAAATGCTGAATATATACATTTTCCAGGCCAAAAAAGGACTTTTTTGATGTAATTAGTGTCCTTTTTTACCACAAAATGCTGAATATATACATTTTTCAAGTGAAAAAAGGACTTTTTTGATGTAATTAGTGTATTTTTATGCAACAAAATTCTGAATATATACATTTTCCAGGTAAAAAAGGACTTTTTTGGTGTAATTAGTGTATTTTTTTACAACAAAATGCTGAATATATACATTTTCAAGGTAAAAAAAAGGACTTTTTTGGTGTAATTAGTGTGGTTTTTACAACAAAATGTTGAATATATACATTTTTCCAGGTAAAAAAAGCACTTTTTTGGTGTAATTAGTGTATTTTTTACAACATATTTATAAAGCAAGTATTTTTTCTTTTGTTTTAGATAGATGAAAGAGAATCAAAAGCACTTGGTGAAAATAATGCTGAAGAAAGAACAAGCTGAACAATGTAACTTGGTGAGTTATTTCCCTTTTCTAATAATGTAAACTATCCAATGTAACTAGAACTATAATTCAAATTCATGTAATTATTTTACATTTTTGCTTAATCATTCTATTCTAATACATAACTTTTTTATTTTAGTTCATTACGAAACTAAAAGCACATATAACAGAAGTCTCCCTTCCTAATATATAACACCAGTACATCAAAGACATCATTGTAAAGGAACAAACTATGCATTAACTGTTATTACTTTGTCGTTATTACAAGTTGTAGTGCTTTGTATTACTTAGTATTTACTGACTCTAGCTATATTATATGGGGATATTTTCCTTACTTATTATGTAATAAATGTATATAATCATATAATGATTCATTTTTAATCAATGTATTTATTCAATTTAGATATATCTCCTCTCTCCTCTCTCTCTATGTAGACATAAATATACCCATAAATATGTACATAATTGACCATATATACATGAATGTATAGAAAACTAAAAGATCTCTCTCTCCTCTCTCTCTTTCTCTCTCAAGATACCATATGTATGTATGTACGTACGTACGTACGTACGTGTACGTACGTACGTATGTAGTATGTATGTATGTATGTATGTATGTATGTATGTATGTATGTATGTATGTATGTACGTACGTACGTACGTACGTACGTACGTACGTACGTACGTACGTACGTACGTACGTACGTACGTATGTATGTATGTATGTATGTATGTATGCATGAATGCATTGATTGTCATTACAAGTTGTAGTGCTTTGTATTACTTAGTATTTACTGACTCTAGCTATATTATATAGGAAGATCTTCCCTACTTATTATGTAATCAGGTATATAATCATATAATGTTTCATTTTTAATCAATATATTTATTCAATGTAGAGATATCTCCTCTCTCTCTATGTAGATACAAATATACCCATAAATATGTACATAATTAACCATATATACATGAATGTATAGAAAACCAAAAAATCTCTCTCTCCTCTCTCTCTCCCTCTCTCCCCTCTCTCTCTCCTCTATCTCTTTCTTTCTCTCAAGATACCATATGTATGTATCTATGTATGAATGCATTGATTGTCATTACAAGTTGTAGTGCTCTGTATTACTTAGTATTTACTGACTCTAGTCATACTATATAGGAAGATTTTCCCTACTTATTATGTAATCAATGTATATAATCATATAATGTTTCATTTTTGATCAATATATTTATTCAATGTAGATAAAACTCCTCTCTCCTCTCTCTCTCTTCTCTCTCCTCCCTCTCAAGATGCCATAAGAGTTCGAATTATGTAAAAAAATTATCAAAACTTAAATGCCATACATTCAAAATCTAGCTGCCATATGAGTTCAAATTAAGTAAAATAATAATCAAAACTCAAATGCCACTTAAATGCCACTCAAATGCCACTCAAACACCTCTCAAATAAAATACAATATAAACTCGGCGAATTCATTCAACGCGGTAACCCATTGCCTCAACCCCGAGCGCTAACCCACAAAAAAACATTTGGTAGGGAGATCTGCTCATATATTACTACTATTGTCATTACAATTTGTAGTGCTTTGTATTACTTAGTATTTACTAACTCTAGCTATATTATACAAGGATATTTTCTTACTTATTATGTAATAAATGTATATAATCATATATTGGTTCAATGTAGTTATATCTCCTCTCTCTCAAAATTTCATATGAGTTCGAGTTATGTAAAAAAATTATCAAAACTTAAATGCCATACATTCAAAATCTATATGCCATATAAATTCAAATTAAGTAAAAAAATAATCAAAACTCAAATGCCGCTTAAATGCCACTCAAATGCCACTCAAATGCCCCTCAAATGAAATACAATATAAACTCGACGAATTCATTCAACGCCGTAACCCATTACCTCAACCCCGAAGTATAATCCACAAAAAAACACTTTGTAGGGAGATTTGCTCATATATTACTACTGCCAACCTCATAATCTACATCGACATGAAAAATCACGATATAAACCCGATGAAAAATAAATACAACACAAAAAATTAAAACACCTGGTGCACACAAAAAGGTACTTCAGGCAACAAGAATAGTCTAAACACCTGGAGCACACAAAAAGGCACCCAATGGACCTGGAGAACCTCCATGAGAACTTCCGGGAGAATCTCCAGGATAACCTCCAGGAGAACCTCCAAATTAACCACCAGGAGAACCTCCAGCAGTCCACAACTTCAAACCGATGTATGAATCAACATTCAACACTACAAAATTACATACACTCTAAGCAACTGGTGCAC
Organism: Cryptosula pallasiana; assembly: GCA_945261195.1. Taxonomy (NCBI): domain Eukaryota; kingdom Metazoa; phylum Bryozoa; class Gymnolaemata; order Cheilostomatida; family Cryptosulidae; genus Cryptosula; species Cryptosula pallasiana. The sequence goes on from OX183132.1 coordinate 10,923,893, forward strand.
ACAAAAAGGTACCTCACAGGTACTCATGGTAACTGGTGCATACTTCAAGTCGCTGGAACCCAGAAAACCTCCTCCTTAGACTCAATGACAGAGTTCTGCTCCCTTATTACTACTTCTGTGGTTGCCTTGAATGCGAGAACAGGAGTGAAGCTGTTGCCACACTATCCAAATACAGTAATTGGGATGCTGACACTGACCTTGAATAAAGTTCCTCTCATGAAAGTTGCAATAGCTGAATTGTGTATTTCCTAGTAACTTGATTATTAAACTATTTTGAAGCAACTTTGTGTCAGTGAAAAAGAACAATGAACAAAAAAAAATTTTGTTTGGGTTAGCTATTATAGCATAACAAATGAAATAGTGCTGTTGTCAAATATGCTCCAAACTAGGGAGGTACAAGAAATGAACACCAGCTTTTAGATCTGTAATCTATCTTACCTAATAACCAACAACTTTGCTCAGAAAACCATTGATTATGTAAAGACTTCAGAAATACATAAAAGTGCTGGTTGATAATGGTGTCTCTAAATAGCATTAATTCATCATTTTTACCCTGCAAAAAGTATTTCCAAGCAGTGATAGAATTGAAAAAAAGTTGGTGGGGGTACTCTGCATGAAGTGGTGCAATGTCAACGCGGGAGCCGCACTCCGCCGCAGGTCGATCGTACGGCAAGTCGATCACGTGTAACTCTTTCATTTATTAGGTAGAGTATCGTATATGTATATATTTATCAGGTCAACAGCTATAATTAACTAGAGTTGAATGATAGGACATTACAAAATGATGAATGGTATGATACAAGAAGAAAATGTGACATAATAAAAGCAAAAATTATGACCATCTTACCTGCTCTCCTAATGATCGGATGATACAGTTCTCCACAACCTTAAATTATTAACTGTACAAGCAGATCACGATTAAAAATATCCTTAATTATTATTTTTTTGATAAAAAGAAAAACACAACCCTATATAATTAATTATTAATACTCAATAGTAGGTAGTACGACTAGTACCAGCTTGAAGTAGTGAGTGAGAGCCATTTTCAATTTAATTTTTTATTTATACCTTCTTCATTTGTTGTTATATAGTTGAGAAGGAACATAAACCTATCATGTCAAAAAAATGACTTTATTGAAACGGAGGGTGGGCAACCTGGAAATAGGTTATCCTGGATCAGAATTTCGTCACGAATCCAAAAATCACGTTTCTACACCTCTCAGTACAGACCTTGACCTTGTTTTGGACAAAATGTATCCGTTTTTGATGATTTTGTGATTTTTGCTGTAACACATCTATATTGGCTAAAATTTGATAATAAAGTTGAATAAAATAATGATTCATGTCATAAACTGACCTGGTTGATGAAAAACAAACCCACAAGAACTGTCTTTGAATAACAATCGACAAAAATTAGTAAAAAACGAGGTAGAAAACGAGACTTACATGTATAAATTGTAATTCTTTCAGAGGCATGTCACCCATGTAGAAGGGTTACTTCAGAACACTGTGATGATTACGCAGATGAAAAGGGTGTTTGATAAACTGCATTCTGAATTAAATTTTATACATGATATAAATGATATTATATATTGATGATGTATTACATAAATGGTGTGATTATTATTAGATGAAACCAAATGTTTATATCGCGTTCTGAATCGGTCTACCTGTCTCTTTGCCCACTCGTAGCCTCCTCAATTCTTTTCTTCTGTTCACTCGTCTGTGGGAAGAAGCAAATAACAAATGGTTAGATATAACACAACATTAAACATCAACATGAACAGCACACGTAAATGCAGGATAGTCTTGCTGACAGCCATGCAATTTATCTTGTTCAGTCGGTTTAGCATCCACCATCCTGTCTTGGTTAAACAATGCAAAAAAAATTCATCCAGCAAAATGCTCACCTTCAAAGTCTGTGTCCTCAGATGAATCGTCTGACTCCTCATCAGCTTCCTCATCTCCATGCAGTTGAGCCTCTTGCCTCCGATTCTTGCAGCCTTGGCATTGACAAAGATCAGTGCACTTAAGCCCAGATTTCCTGCAGCTGCAGTGATTTGAGGCACAACCACTCCTGCACTTACAATACATGCTCTGCAGAACATCTGCTGGATCCTGTAGCATCCACTGCACCTTGAGCGAGTCATCTTCCACTCTCCAACCATGAGAACTGGGACAGGGAACGTTTGGCTTGTTCTCTAACGATCTACGCCAGATTGCAGCTTGGTACGCTGCTCTTGAAGTATGCTGTCTCAGTTCATCTTTAGTAGGTGGTAGATTCTGCTGTGTGACCCTGGAAGGGGAGCAGTAAACAGCATATCTGGTCTCATTGACATCCCTAGTGTCTATTTTATAAAGCTTGCAGACAAATTGCTCCATCCGTTTATGAAGGCTAGAAGGCACCAGAAAATCTTTCCCGAGTTTAGCGAAAGCAAAGTGGCTCTCCTCATCTGCTTTGAACATTGAGTACACAGTTTTCTTTCCTTTGCCATAGAAGGAGCTTGTGCTGTCACAGCCACTAAATGCATGCAATCCTAACAGTGCTTCACATAATGGAGATGTGAGCTCTGTCTGTACTTGCTCCATAATGATGTGCCTCATCCTAGCTCCTTTCCCAGTGAAGTATATCAGCTTTGGGCTGGCAAGTTTAGAAACTAGGGCAAGTGCTATCATGAATACATCAGTGTCTTGGGACTTGATCACAACTCGCTCCCCTACAACCTCCATCACATGCCTCGCATGCAGAAACATTCTAGTGTCCGCCTCCTCATGGTTGCTAGAGAGGTTGAACACCTGGTTACACTCCGGCAGAAGATTTTTCTTGTATTTGATGATGTGGCAGACTGTGGAGAAGGCTATGACGACATCTACGTATTGGTCCAGCTGAGTTTTGGTCCATTCTGCATGAAGGAACTGAGCAAGAGCCTCCTTGTTTGATCCCCTGCCAGAAACTCATCATATTTTACTGGCACACGTTGTGATGGGCCAAAAATAGTCACTCTTTGAGTTCCCTTCTGACTCCCTCTTCTCTCTCGCTCACCACCTTTGATACTCAGAGCTGGATATGTGTCGCACACAAAATCCACTCGCTGGCTCTTGTAGCTGAAAGCAATTGCTGTGATTCGCTTGAGTAGAGCAGCAGCTAGTTGACCAAATGTTGCCAGAGGTTTCAGAGATTGGATCTCAGCCATGCCATCCAGAATAACTGATGAAACATGTGTCAGCTGCCTTGCCTCCACATAGCAAGCTGCACTCACGTCTTTTTCCACAGCTTTGACTAAGTCTGCCTTCTTGGTTTTCATGAGCCCTCCATCTGGCTTCGTGAGAGTCCAGCTAATTTCACCCAGCGAATAACTCAGAACTGCTTTCATGTCAACGTTGCGTTGTTGACTGACAATCAAAAGTCTATCAAACAGCCGTCCTGAGCACTGGAGTCTCTTGGCTGCAGATGGCTTTGTCTTGGCTTTCATGGAAGAGAATGTCATAGATTTTGATGCTGTGATGGGAGAATGAAAGCTAGTCTTTTGCGTCTTTAGGCGGCTTTCTACGAAACCTTGCAGTTTGGTCTCACCATCGTGATAAGCTTTTTCGAGAACATTTTTCACACCTGGCGAAGCCTCCATACTACAAACAATGTTCACAAGGTTTATACCGTCATAGCTGAATGGGTTGATCCGGGTTTGGATGACTTCTTTCATTGCGACTCTGATATCTTCATCAGCCTTCCACGAGGTCTCTGTTAGACCATGGTGGTCATAGAGAGCAGCGTCCAAGTCTGTCAGCTTGCGAAGCTCTTCATGGATGGCTGTGCGCTCGGGATGTGTGGTTGTCCATCGCTGTGCTGCCGAGGGTTTCAGAGTAAAACCTATTACTCCACCTTGTGACTTTGTGTGACGATTTACCATTTGTTCTATTGCTTGATCACACGCTATGCTGGTAAATGGACGATGATGCCCCGTCTGGTAGGTGTAACCACCTCGTTGGGAGAACAGTTCTGCGACAGGTTGGTGTGTTCTCTCAAGCTCCGACATTTCCATGAAGTACAGTGTTCCACAACGAGCATAATTCTGGTGATCATACACAAAGAACCAGGGCAGCATTCGGCGAAGGGATACTTTATGCAGATCCCAATCAGACTCTCGGGTGCCCCTGATAAAGCTCAACAGCATACACATCATTTCGATATAGCTCACCCAGAATTTGAAGGTCGAACTGCTTGCAGACTTCTCATCAACAAACCTTTGAAAATCTTCGTAGAGACCATCTTCAATCTCCTGATTGCCAGTGGCAAAGAACTGTTCCCTATCTAGTAGAGAAGGAGCCCAACTCTATCTTTCACTTTATTGAAACGGAAGGTGGGCAACCTGGAAATAGGTTATCCTGGATCAGAATTTCGTCACGAATCCAAAAATCACGTTTCTACACCTCTCAGTACAGACCTTGACCTTGCTTTTGGACAAAATGTATCCGTTTTTGACGATTTTGTGATTTTTGCTGTAACACATCTATATTGGCTAAAATTTGATAATAAAGTTGAATAAAATAATGATTCATGTCATAAACTGACCTGGTTGATGAAAAACAAACCCACAAGAACTGTCTTTGAATAACAATCGACAAAAATTAGTAAAAAACGAGGTAGAAAACGAGACTTACATGTATAAATTGTAATTCTTTCAGAGGCATGTCACCCATGTAGAAGGGTTACTTCAGAACACTGTGATGATTACGCAGATGAAAAGGGTGTTTGATAAACTGCATTCTGAATTAAATTTTATACATGATATAAATGATATTATATATTGACGATGTATTAGATAAATGGTATGATTATTGTTAGATGAAACCAAATGTTTATATCGCGTTCTGAATCGGTCTACCTGTCTCTTTGCCTACTCGTAGCCTCCTCAATTCTTTTCTTCTGTTCACACGTCTGTGGGAAGAAGCAAATAACAAATGGTTAGATATAACACAACATTAAACGTCAACATGAACAGCACAAGTAAATGCAGGATAGTCTTGCTGACAGCCATGCAATTTATCTTGTTCAGTCGGTTTAGCATCCACCATCCTCTCTTGGTTAAAAATTTTGCATGTGTGTTCACAAAGAGTATATCTAAGTTTCTATAAGGAAATTAGGTTGCCCACCCTCCGTTTCAATAAAGTGAAAGATAGAGTTGGGCTCCTTCTCTACTAGATAGGGAACAGTTCTTTGCCACTGGCAATCAGGAGATTGAAGATGGTCTCTACGAAGATTTTCAAAGGTTTGTTGATGAGAAGTCTGCAAGCAGTTCGACCTTCAAATTCTGGGTGAGCTATATCGAAATGATGTGTATGCTGTTGAGCTTTATCAGGGGCACCCGAGAGTCTGATTGGGATCTGCATAAAGTATCCCTTCGCCGAATGCTGCCCTGGTTCTTTGTGTATGATCACCAGAATTATGCTCGTTGTGGAACACTGTACTTCATGGAAATGTCGGAGCTTGAGAGAACACACCAACCTGTCGCAGAACTGTTCTCCCAACGAGGTGGTTACACCTACCAGACGGGGCATCATCGTCCATTTACCAGCATAGCGTGTGATCAAGCAATAGAACAAATGGTAAATCGTCACACAAAGTCACAAGGTGGAGTAATAGGTTTTACTCTGAAACCCTCGGCAGCACAGCGATGGACAACCACACATCCCGAGCACACAGCCATCCATGAAGAGCTTCGCAAGCTGACAGACTTGGACGCTGCTCTCTATGACCACCATGGTCTAACAGAGACCTCGTGGAAGGCTGATGAAGATATCAGAGTCGCAATGAAAGAAGTCATCCAAACCCGGATCAACCCATTCAGCTATGACGGTATAAACCTTGTGAACATTGTTAGTGGTATGGAGGCTTCGCCAGGTGTGAAAAATGTTCTCGAAAAAGCTTATCACGATGGTGAGACCAAACTGCAAGATTTCGTAGAAAGCCGCCTAAAGACGCAAAAGACTAGCTTTCATTCTCCCATCACAGCATCAAAATCTATGACATTCTCTTCCATGAAAGCCAAGACAAAGCCATCTGCAACCAAGAGACTCCAGTGCTCAGGACGGCTGTTTGATAGACTTTTGATTGTCAGTCAACAACGCAACGTTGACATGAAAGCAGTTCTGAGTTATTCGCTGGGTGAAATTAGCTGGACTCTCACGAAGCCAGATGGAGGGCTCATGAAAACCAAGAAGGCAGACTTAGTCAAAGCTGTGGAAAAAGACGTGAGTGCAGCTTGCTATGTGGAGGCAAGGCAGCTGACACATGTTTCATCAGTTATTCTGGATGGCATGGCTGAGATCCAATCTCTGAAACCTCTGGCAACATTTGGTCAACTAGCTGCTGCTCTACTCAAGCGAATCACAGCAATTGCTTTCAGCTACAAAAGCCAGCGAGTGGATTTTGTGTGCGACACATATCCAGCTCTGAGTATCAAAGGTGGTGAGCGAGAGAGAAGAGGGAGTCAGAAGGGAACTCAAAGAGTGACTATTTTTGGCCCATCACAACGTGTGCCAGTAAAATATGATGAGTTTCTGGCAGGGGATCAAACAAGGAGGCTCTTGCTCAGTTCCTTCATGCAGAATGGACCAAAACTCAGCTGGACCAATACGTAGATGTCGTCATAGCCTTCTCCACAGTCTGCCACATCATCAAATACAAGAAAAATCTTCTGCCGGAGTGTAACCAGGTGTTCAACCTCTCTAGCAACCATGAGGAGGCGGACACTAGAATGTTTCTGCATGCGAGGCATGTGATGGAGGTTGTAGGGGAGCGAGTTGTGATCAAGTCTCAAGACACTGATGTATTCATGATAGCACTTGCCCTAGTTTCTAAACTTGCCAGCCCAAAGCTGATATACTTCACTGGGAAAGGAGCTAGGATGAGGCACATCATTATGGAGCAAGTACAGACAGAGCTCACATCTCCATTATGTGAAGCACTGTTAGGATTGCATGCATTTAGTGGCTGTGACAGCACAAGCTCCTTCTATGGCAAAGGAAAGAAAACTGTGTACTCAATGTTCAAAGCAGATGAGGAGAGCCACTTTGCTTTCGCTAAACTCGGGAAAGATTTTCTGGTGCCTTCTAGCCTTCATAAACGGATGGAGCAATTTGTCTGCAAGCTTTATAAAATAGACACTAGAGATGTCAATGAGACCAGATATGCTGTTTACTGCTCCCCTTCCAGGGTCACACAGCAGAATCTACCACCTACTAAAGATGAACTGAGACAGCATACTTCAAGAGCAGCGTACCAAGCTGCAATCTGGCGTAGATCGTTAGAGAACAAGCCAAACGTTCCCTGTCCCAGTTCTCATGGTTGGAGAGTGGAAGATGACTCGCTCAAGGTGCAGTGGATGCTACAGGATCCAGCAGATGTTCTGCAGAGCATGTATTGTAAGTGCAGGAGTGGTTGTGCCTCAAATCACTGCAGCTGCAGGAAATCTGGGCTTAAGTGCACTGATCTTTGTCAATGCCAAGGCTGCAAGAATCGGAGGCAAGAGGCTCAACTGCATGGAGATGAGGAAGCTGATGAGGAGTCAGACGATTCATCTGAGGACACAGACTTTGAAGGTGAGCATTTTGCTGGATGAATTTTTTTTGCATTGTTTAACCAAGACAGGATGGTGGATGCTAAACCGACTGAACAAGATAAATTGCATGGCTGTCAGCAAGACTATCCTGCATTTACGTGTGCTGTTCATGTTGATGTTTAATGTTGTGTTATATCTAACCATTTGTTATTTGCTTCTTCCCACAGACGAGTGAACAGAAGAAAAGAATTGAGGAGGCTACGAGTGGGCAAAGAGACAGGTAGACCGATTCAGAACGCGATATAAACATTTGGTTTCATCTAATAATAATCACACCATTTATGTAATACATCATCAATATATAATATCATTTATATCATGTATAAAATTTAATTCAGAATGCAGTTTATCAAACACCCTTTTCATCTGCGTAATCATCACAGTGTTCTGAAGTAACCCTTCTACATGGGTGACATGCCTCTGAAAGAATTACAATTTATACATGTAAGTCTCGTTTTCTACCTCGTTTTTTACTAATTTTTGTCGATTGTTATTCAAAAACAGTTCTTGTGGGTTTGTTTTTCATCAACCAGGTCAGTTTATGACATGAATCATTATTTTATTCAACTTTATTATCAAATTTTAGCCAATATAGATGTGTTACAGCAAAAATCACAAAATCATCAAAAACGGATACATTTTGTCCAAAAAAAGGTCAAGGTCTGTACTGAGAGGTGTAGAAACGTGATTTTTGGATTCGTGACGAAATTCTGATCCAGGATAACCTATTTCCAGGTTGCCCACCCTCCGTTTCAATAAAGTCATTTTTTTGACATGATAGGTTTATGTTCCTTCTCAACTATTATAGAAACTTAGATATACTCTTTGTGAACACACATGCAAAATTTTTAACCAAGAGAGGATGGTGGATGCTAAACCGACTGAACAAGATAAATTGCATGGCTGTCAGCAAGACTATCCTGCATTTACTTGTGCTGTTCATGTTGACGTTTAATGTTGTGTTATATCTAACCATTTGTTATTTGCTTCTTCCCACAGACGTGTGAACAGAAGAAAAGAATTGAGGAGGCTACGAGTAGGCAAAGAGACAGGTAGACCGATTCAGAACGCGATATAAACATTTGGTTTCATCTAACAATAATCATACCATTTATCTAATACATCGTCAATATATAATATCATTTATATCATGTATAAAATTTAATTCAGAATGCAGTTTATCAAACACCCTTTTCATCTGCGTAATCATCACAGTGTTCTGAAGTAACCCTTCTACATGGGTGACATGCCTCTGAAAGAATTACAATTTATACATGTAAGTCTCGTTTTCTACCTCGTTTTTTACTAATTTTTTTCGATTGTTATTCAAAGACAGTTCTTGTGGGTTTGTTTTTCATCAACCAGGTCAGTTTATGACATGAATCATTATTTTATTCAACTTTATTATCAAATTTTAGCCAATATAGATGTGTTACAGCAAAAATCACAAAATCGTCAAAAACGGATACATTTTGTCCAAAAGCAAGGTCAAGGTCTGTACTGAGAGGTGTAGAAACGTGATTTTTGGATTCGTGACGAAATTCTGATCCAGGATAACCTATTTCCAGGTTGCCCACCTTCCGTTTCAATAAAGTGAAAGATAGAGTTGGGCTCCTTCTCTACTAATAGTTAGTGGCAGCAGGCAGCAGGATATTATTATTATTATTCATCAAACTTTGTAATAATGATAACAATGATCATTTATTATTTGTATTTTATTAACTAAAGATTATTATTATGATATAACTAAAAGAGTATTATGATAATAATTAAAATAATTCTAAAGTGCTACTACAATATATTAAAACAATAAACTTAACAATAATTAAATAATAACATGGCAATAATAATAGTTCATAATATTTATTAGTTAGTGTTGCTGTTATTACCAGTAGGCAGCTGGTAGGTAGCAGCAGTAAATCTGATTTTTTATTATTAATACTACTAATATTACTACTAAAGCAGTAAGAAGTTAGAAGTTATTGTTGATTAGTGAAAAATAGTACTAATATTAATACCATACAAATAATAATAATAATAATAATTAAAAATAATCACCACCATGAGATAAAAAAATGTTCATCATTCATATATTACATTTATACAGTAGATAAACAATAATAATATAAAATAGCAATTTTTAATAAAATATGTATTGTTATTCATGATTAATAATTAACTATATAAATAATAATTAAATAAAAATATTAGTATTTGATTTATTAGTACAACAACTGCTAAAGTAATAACATTTATTAAATTAATAATAAATGAAGTGATTAATTTATTATTATTATTATATAATATAAATCCATATAATTTATTTTACTATTAATATTATTACTATAATTTATTGTTAGTAGTAGTAGTAAAACTTAGTAGCAGCTGAGTGTGACAAGCAACAACAACAACAGCTGATGATCTCATCATCTCATTTTCAACAACAACAACAACAACAACAACAACAACAACAACAACAACAACAACAGCAGTGAGTGAATGATTGACACACTGCTGGTGGAAATTTATCCAACTTTACTGCAAAAAAATGTTTATATCTTGCTGGATTTGGCAGTTGAAGTGAAATAACTAAACAAGGTTCTCCCATTGCTTGTTCTTTTCATGTTGATAGAAGTGAATGACTGAATGAACTAGCTACTTCTACTACTAAATTTTTGCTAACACCCGCGAATGACAAGGGAGCACACTGTTATTGGACAGCATTGTCTTGACTGACCAATAGTTAAACAGTAAATGTGTAACAGCGAGCCAATTTACATCCATTTGTTACTTACTACCATGGCAACAGAACTTTGATATCGGCATTGAACTATATATGTTTCAATGCCTGCAATCGTGTTTCATAGCGTTGTTTGGATGCGTTTTTGTGTGCAAATTGGTGGGGGTACGTTTTGCCCAACCGTCCCCATTAAAATGTTGGTGAGGGGACGCCGTACCACCGCGTACCACCACAATTCTATCACTGTTTCCAAGCGTGGAAAACCTATCGTCTCAAGTTTTTCAGCAAAATTAAGTTTAAGTGCTAAACAGTAGATACTCGCTGAAGGTGACCTCCCAGCTTAGGTAGGGGTATATATTTAGAGTCTATGCATAATTTTACTTCATCTAACACTGCTCTTTCCCATCCATTAAACGTTTTCCACACAAAAAAACTGTGGACCACTTTTTAGCAAGCTGCTGGTGGCCTAATGGGAGTTTGGATGTAGGTGAAAGTAAAAGGAGGAAGTTCCCGAGGTATGAACGCCAAATATCCATAAATAACTTTGTGTTTGTTTGCAGATAATCGTTATTTAACCGCATATATACTGCAATGAGCCTCAGCCGTGGCACAAACAAGTATGTAAGAAAATATAAAGTTTTGTGCAAACCAGACAACTTCAAGATTGAGACTGTTTTTCTTAAAAGCTTCTAACGAATCAAATTTCAACAACCTGTTTAAAAGAGTTTAGTATCAGCAGCAAAGCATATGTACCAATTGAAGTATTAAAACACATACTTTTATTGTAAACTCAGATGCAAACACTCCGGGAGCTACATGACTTTCTGTTAATAAGAACTCATAGCACTCATCCTAGTAAAGCACTTAAAGCAAATACTTGCAGCCAATATTCTGCTCAAAATACTTATACGATATTTCTGGCAATGGCTCGACATCAAACTTATAGACACCAGAGTAAAGTTTTACACAAAGAGCCAGCATTGTAAACATATGCAAATCAGTATAACTAAACTCTGATGTGGGGATATTTTTGTACAGCACTATAATTCGGTAGTATGACTGTATGTTTGCAAATTTTTTGTTGGTGCCAGTGTCAAAAAGATTAAATTTAACATTTTTTCCAAATCGTCTCTCATCAATAAACTCTGCCGTAGGTTTGGGTACCTTTCTAATATACATTCTTTCAACTCCTTGATTATCATACACTTGATTGCCTACTTGGTAACCAACCAGTGAGCCATGGCTTGAATAAATTGCCATTGTGCTGCGTAGTTGTACTGCACTAAAAATTAATTCACCTTTAAAACTTTTTACAGCTAACTTCACCATTCCATGTAACTTATCGAAAGGTGTGCATTCCAGGGTTAAACGAGAGAAATTACGCGGGTGATCTATGAGCTGATAGTAAACTAGGTTTGCTTGTCTGTTGTATCCGACTGCTTTAACAAAAACTCTATCTTTACGAAGCAAGATATTCAATATTGATTTTGCAGATAGTTCTTTGCTGGATACTGTACAGAAGCTGCAACTACAGTGTACTTCTGATAAAGTTACTTGAGAAACACTACGCCAAAGTTGAAGTACACTACTTGCAAAATTTAGAGCGTACGACAAAATCAATTTCTTTTCATTCTTTGTCAAACCATGTGAAAACTTTACGTCAGCAACTACTGGTATGTCAGAACTAATCACTGCTAACTCTTGTCCATCGCGATCTGTTATTTTACGAACGACAAACATTTTAGTATCCAGCTCATGAATTTTCATATAAATCTCATCTATAGCTGATGTTTCTTTCTTGCCATTAGTTCCAGTAATTTCACGACTAGTTAAGTTTATTTTTCCAATTTCGGTAGAGTTAGATGATACCAGAAACAAAAACTTTGTTTCACGGTTAGTTGCAAAGGCCTCTACACCCCTGATATCAACGACTTTATTAATGCCTTTACTGTACGAGAACAAAACCAAAGCAATTTGGTGGTATGGAGATGAATCCAACAGTATATATGTTGTGCCATAATATTGCCACCCAACACATCGTAGATGAAATGTCTGCTCACAATCACTATGAGAGAACACTGACTGAAGTATTGGTTTGTTATTTTTGTTCTTTGCTTGTAAAGTATCCGTTAGCGTCAAATCAGCACCTTTCAGCGCCTTTTCTGCCGCAGAAATAGATTTATTTTTTACCATGTAATCACGGTCATGAGTTAACGATCTTTGAATCGCAAAGCCAATGGTCAAGGCTTTCTTTTCTACAGAACAGTTTTCTGGCCAGGTAACTGTCATCAGACCATCGCTTGAAAGAATGGTACAACCTCCTATCACAAAACGGTCATTGTTTGTCACAATGTCGTGGTAAGAGAGCTCAGTGTCTAAATAGACTTTGTTGTTAGCAACTCTACCAATTGGTAGCTCCTCTGAGACATACACTGTGATTGGATGATCTACAATCTCTGCTCCTCCCACACAAAACTTCATATTTCCACAAGAGCCTTTAATAACCAGATCATAAGAATAGTCTACCTTGCAACAGTATGTAGTTGACTCTGAAGAAACCATTTTTAGGAGAATAACTTCATTCTCTGCAACTGCTGATAACTCCATGCAGCTACAATTTGCTAAGTACTTTAACAGCTGGTTTGATGCCATTCTAATAAACCACAGAAAGTGCAATGTAATTATGTCCAGGAGAAAGTATGAAAGTATGATTACGGCCAGCCGCTAAGAATAATTTTCCTCAAAGTTTATACAACAGTTGATTCAGTTGGTTTCACAATTGTGGAGAATTCTTGCAATTCACATTCCTCAAATATTACATGACTAAAACAATGCTGATATTTTGAGCACGTTGGTTTAGCAAAAGTGTGTTCTTTTGTAGCCAGATTCCAACAGCTGCTACAACTGGTTGCCAGTCTAGCTTTTTTGGGTCCTAACAAATAAGAAAACTCTCCTTCTGCAGTTTTTTCAGTTTTAAATTTTGCTCAAAGTTAAGCTTGAATTAATTTATTTTTCATCAGAGTTTTTCTGAGGCAGCATCAGATGTATGTTCTTGAAGACAGAACTTTATTTTCAACTCTCCTGTGGTCCAACTTTTAATGAGGCTTCCGAAGTCTAATGTTTCTTTATTTAAAAACTGCTAAGTAGATTTTTAATCAAAAACTAAGCAACTACATGACAAGAAAGTGTGTATGTTTTAATTCATCTTCTGAAGAATAATCTACTGTTTTCCTACTACTATTGCTTTTTTTTCTTTCTCATTAAACTTTTCTTTTTTTACTGATAAATCACTTTTCCGTATCAATGTCTGTGATGTACAATGCTACCAAAGTATTTTTTATCAAGTTTGCAGACATTTACTCTGTGTATGTTTCAAACAGGTCAATTCTACAACATTGCAAAGCCCAGCAGTACAATCATGAAAGGCAGGGTCGCATCCAGTTTTTTATACTTCAGATGACTTAAAAAATTGGGAGCAATTTTACGAACAAACCAGAACCTGACAAAACTTTGCATGATTATCTTTTCTGCCTCTACTTCTGTATTTGATACTGATAAAAAATTATTCAAATCAATGCAAAGGCAGTCACTTAAGTTTAAAAAGAAAATGTCTATTTAATTAGTATTTTAGAGAATCTAAAATTCTATTGTTCTGCCTGGTTTTATTATTTTTTTTTTCTTCTTCTTTCGCGGCAAACTTGATCGCACTCTTCCCACATTTTCTCAAAAACCGTAATAGATAGAGCTACATAGCTTTTTGCGAAAAAATCAGTAGGCATCGGGACAAAAAATAAGTTGGTTTACAAGGTGACAGAATCTCCCGGAACATCGCAATTCAGGTGCGAAATTGGGTAAAAAGTCGTTTTCAAAAGCATCAACGTGACCAAAAAAACGAAAAATTATGAAATTTTGAAAGATGGTGCATTTCGCTCATCTTCTGATTTGACATCATGACACGTCAGTAAAAAAATGTTCGGAGGCAGCCATCTTGGATTGTTGTGAAAATCACAGTTTTTAGCATAAAACAGTTTCCCATTAGAGAACCAACAAGCCGAATTAGCTGAAATTTGCAACAAACATGTGCCATAGTGTATCGATGTACCATTTTGAACTTCAAAGCGATCGCACAAAATCGTTTCAAGTTTTTACATTTTCAAATTTGAAAATCTAAACAGAAACAGCACTTTTCAACGCTTTCCGAGACCAGAATGGAACTAGTCAGCGACAAGTAACTTATTAGGCGGCATAGCCCAGTTCTTAAACTTTCTAAAAGTAGAGATTACAAGTTTCTCGCAATACCGCCAACACAGCTATCCCATTTTCAAAAGAGGTCTTCCAAACGGAAAAATGACCATAACTCGAGAACGGTTACTCCGATTTGCATAAATTTTTAGTGGTTGCGATCGCATTGTAACGTTTTTCCAGATAAACATCCGTCAAGTCCGTGACCTTTGGTGAAAGAGTCAAAGCCCACACGGTTTTCAATGTGTGACGAAAGTGTTCGTTATTTACTGTTAGTAGTAATATATGAGCAGATCTCCCTACCAAGTGTTTTTTTGTGGATTTGATCTTGGAGTTTAGGCAATGGGTTACGACGTTGGATGAATTCGCCAAGTTTATATTGTATTTCATTTGAGAGGTATTTGAGTGGCATTTGAGTGGCATTTAAGTGGCATTTGAGTTTTGATTATTTTTTTACTTGATTTGAACTTATAGCATATAGATTTTGAATGTATGGCACTCATATGACAACATTTTTGATGGAGTTGTAATTGCCACTGAATTGTTTTTGTATATGATATAACCATCTACAACGCTATAGTTATTGTTATAGTTTTATTATTACATAATAAGTATTACATTATTTGCTTACTGGAGAATGTAATAAAATATATATATCATAATAAAGTGTAATAGGATGAATATATAGTGTTAAAGTCTATAAAAACTTTTTAATTTGTAAAGTATTTGATGACTTTACAAGAAATATCATCACATTCAGGTTCAATCACGATGACAAGATTTTCTTCAAGTTTAAGTTTACTATCTTCCAATATAGATAGAGAAAGTTTTGAAAAATCCTTCAAGTCATTATAAATAAAAACTCTATAAATCGATGGTGTTGAATTTGTAATTGCTGCTGAATTGTTTTCGCATATGATGTATCTATCACACACACAATCAGTAGTTGTTTCGATTTCTTCATAATTGTATATAGTAGAGTTTGTAGGGCTTGGCTGTTCCAAAATTAAATCGACTAAACCCAGAGCTTGTAGAAGAGATGGAATCGATGGTGATAAAGCTGGAACTAGTGACTCGTTTGTAATTTTTGTTGTCGTCGTTGTCTGCGGAGTTGTGGTGATTGTTGAAGTTGTTCTTCGAATCGTAGATAGTAATCCCTTGTCATATAAACGAATGTAATTTAAAGCTTCATCGGTTTTGCAAACAAAGTATTCTTGAGGCCACATATCATAAGTGTCACAGGTTCTACGTTGGAGAGAAAACCGCATGAGACATGTGAGTTTAAGCATACGATATTTTAAGTTTTTTCCTAAAATATGAGTTGCTGAATTAACCGCTTCCATATTAAGAATTTCCGAAAAACATCCAGAAGCTGTTTGAGATAAAGTGAATGGTTGAATCTCTGTTGCAAGACAACAACCGCTTAGGATTGGGAATAATAGAACATAGATTCGATATTTCATTTTTATTCAGAGAGAGACTTTTAACCTAGTTTATGCTTTCATCGTCTAGAGTTAACTGTCTTGCATTTCGGTGGACTTTGGTTAATATGCTCCAACTAAAGTTCTATATATATAACTTTGGGATCGCATTTGTCTTTGTTATCTCCTTGACATGTGATGCTGATGATAATCTTGTTTTGAATAGATTTCAAACTTTCAAAACTCGAAAATGACAAATTTACACCTTCAATACCATTGATGTTAGTGATGATAGTAGCTATTTTCGGCTTCTCATTGGTCAAATGATTGCATTCCACACATGCAAAGTTGGTTGTCTCAAACTCTTCTGTTGGTGGGCAAATCAAACGTGAGGTGTTGGATTCAAATACACATAATTCATCATTCCAAAATAGTTTTGTATTTTGAGTAAGACCTTCCGTATTATTTTTAACCCCTATTGCACATTCCTCCTGATTCAGAGTGTATTTTGTTGGCGTATTGAAGGTCAGGGTATCTGTAGAAGTTCTGCTTTTGCAGATCCAAGAAGCATTTTGAGCGATAATAAAACTGCAATGTAAATAGTTGGAAGGATAGAGTCTCACACAGTTTGTTCCATTTTCATCTTTATATCGAATACTCTTTTCAAAAGGTGAAAAAAATAAGACATCATTTTTTTCCATAACTCCATCTATACATTCATCGATTTCGTCGGCATAAAATACTTCGCTGACATTGAAACTGTCGAAACTCGAAAATGTTGAATTCACACCTTTGATTTTACTGATGTTAGTGATGTTAGCTGGATTTGATTCCTCATTTACACCTTATATATCATTGATGGTAGTGATGTTAGCTGGAATTGATTCCTTGATATCTGTAGAATCTTTACTCTTACAGATCCAAGAAGCGTTTCGAGGGATGAAAAAACCGCAATATATATAGTCAGAAGGATAGAGTCTCACACAGTTTTCCCCATTTTCATCTTTATATCGTATAGTTCTTTCAAAAGGTGAAAAAACCAAGACATCGTTTTTTTCCATAGCTCCAGCTAGACATTTATCAATTTTGTTGCTATAAAACACTCCGCTAGTTTTGAAACTGTCAAAAGTCGAAAGTGATGAATCTTTGATGTTAGTGATGTTAACTGGTTTCGGTTCCTTGTTGATCGAATGATCGGAATGAACACATGGCATGCATGCAAATTTGTATGTCATAAATCGTCTTCTCATTGGACAGATCACACGTCCGCCAATGTATTGAAATGCACATAAATTCCCATTTCGATATACTTTTGTATTTTGAGTAAGTCCTTCCGTATTATTTGTAATACCTAGTTCACATTCCTCTTGATTCAAAACGTATTTTGTTGAAGTATCACAAGTTGTGCTCTTGCAGATCCAAGAAGCGCTTTGAGGGATGAAAAAACCACAATATAATAAGTCAGGAGGGTAGAGTCGCACACAGTTTGTTCCATTTTCATCTTTATATCGTATAGTCCTTTCGAAAGGTGAAAAAACCAAGACATCATTTTTATCCATAGCTCCGGCTATACATTCATCAATTTCATTGGTATAGAATACTCCACTAACATTGGGAAATGTTAGTGCCAGTAGCAAGATGAATACGCAGCTCATTTTTTAAAATGTTTTTGCTTTCAGTGTTGAAAGTTGAATACTTTCTTTCTTGATGTTCTTTCTATTTATACGTAAGTGGCTAGTGGCTTGTTCAGCTCTCTCAGCTGATTTTGAAGATGTAAAACAATCTCATCAAAGTGGTTACCAAAATGTAAGTATGGTTCCAATCGAGATTGAGACAAAAGAACATGTGTTCCTGTCCAGCGAAATGAAGTCAAACCTTTTAAAATCGAAATATCTATCAAATCACCCATATCAGCATCTTTCAAACATTGCTTTATATCAATCAGTTCGATTGCTCTTTTGAGATCTTCAAAATTTATCAACTTGTCTTGCGGACAGCATACTTTTGGATCAAAGCTCCTAGAACAGTTTAAGCATTCGAGAGGATTTGCCCTTGAAATACAATTACAGCTCAAAAGCATGCTTTGTATTGATTTACGAACTAGATTGAATCCTAACACAAAATAAAATACTTCTTCGGTGATGAGTTGAACAAAAGGAGGATTCGAACGCTCTAAAGGAATGTGTTCAAAATGAGTCCTTATGAACTTAGGAACAAAATCAGCCAATGTAGCAATTGACTTGAATCCTTCAGTTTTTCCACTCATGTTTCTTCTGTAGTTCAGAGATAAATGAAGCAACATTTTTTGTAGCAGTTCTTTTATGAGTCCTCAGATATACTTGTCGAATCAATAGGTATTATCGAGTTGACTGAGTCTTCTTTTTCATCAGGAGTATAAGCATATGGATATCCTTCTGCTATCGCAAGTAATTTATCCTTTAGACGCTGATAAGCCAGCTTGCTCTGACTAGTAGGTAATAGGTAGGGATTTAATCGTGCTCTCAAATTTGTTAACATAAAGGGAGACTTCAAATCATCAGAGGAAAGATCCAAAAAAGCATTAATCCATTCATCATGCACCAAAAAACCCATTTTAGCGTTTTTCAAAACTTGTTTTCTGTCAATCCAGTCGATAGCATCACCCAATTCTTTTTTGGTGGGTGTAGCACCTTCAACCATTTCAGCATATCTTTTACAAGTGATACATTTACCATCAACGTGTGAACAGTAACAGTTTAGTAGTGATAGATTGGTTGCTTGCTTGTAAAAGCTTCCTCCTAGTACACAGTATACACATTCTTCCGTAAAATAAATCCTCAACATTTCATCAGAAACCTCAGCCAAAAAAGTCTTAGGTCCTATAGCATCGGAAGCTTCTTGGTGAGCAAAGTCTTCAACACGTAACATATTTGTTGTTAGCCCGTTAAATTACAAAACGCGAATGATTCGTTTTCAAATTGAAATACCTATTTAATCATTCATTACTTTTTCTTTTTTTTGAGGTTAATTGTTATGCTAGCTCATGTAGATCTTCATAAATGCTTTAATTTCAACCTGACAACCATCGATTGGGCAAGGTTTTACTTCTGATGAGCATTCAGTAAGTGCTTTTTCCTTACACTCAGTACAGTAAATGAGATGACCACATGGAAGAGAGATATGATTTGCAATTACTTTTTTTTCATGTGACTCAGACACACATTGAGCGAGTTTGCTTTGCTTAGGCTGATCTTTATCTTTTTTTAACGAATCAATTGATTTAGCATCATTTTTTAACAGTGTTGACGAATTCTCAACAGATGTAAAATCATTTTCAAAAGTATGTAAGGCTTCAATCATAAAACCTATTCGCTCAAAAGGTTTTCCATTTAACACTAAAACTTGTTCGATATCGTTTTGACTGTATCCTAGTTTTTTGCAAATAAGTTTCATTTATTTGGTGTCATTGTTGTGCGTTATTTGTTTTACTTTTTCTCGATATTTTTCAACCCGTAGCTTACACCTTTTGCCTTTTTCCGTTCGCATGTAAACATCCTCAACATACTCTTCACCTTTACTGCTGAGTAAAAAATTACAGTCTGGGAACCATCGACAGTGTTCCTCCCACGGTAGATCACTCTCTTCCCATTCTTTAAGTTCACCTGAGCAAAAGAAACATTTTACACTATCTCCGAACTTAGTATAGTAGAAACCTGCATTGGAAAGGAGTTTCATGGAGACTTTACCCTTCCATTGTTTGAAATTGTCTTCTCTAGATGTTTCAGTAGCAAAACGCGGTGTACCAGCACGATCAATTGATATACCTAGAGGTAATACTTCTGCAGTTAAATCTCCTCTTCTAGTTTTTTGTTCTTCCATCGTATAACTTTTGACAATTGAGATGTTTTTCATTTCATCTGCAAGTAGTTTCCTAGGTCTATACACACGATTGTGAGTGTTAAATCCTCTAACAAATCGACAAAACGGAAAACTTTTAGCATGTTCTTTCATCGGATGTTCATCTTCATCCTTCCAGTTTAGTAATACCCCTTGGCAAAAAGCACATCGAACAGCGTTGTCTTTTTCAAGGTTATAGAAACCAGCTCCAGCCATGTTTTCACCACAATGTTTACCTACTCGTCTCCAATTTGTAAGAAATGATTTTCTTCGATAACTTTCATCAAGCATTAAAGTCTCTCTTTCATAAAAAGAGAGTTCATTGTAAATGAACTTGAAAAAGTCCGTTGGGGAAAGTTGTGCAATAGTTTTTTGTAATTTTAATGACAAAAGACTACAGTGATTATCCGGATAAGTTGCGACGACATAAGTTATTGCAGTGGTATCAGGAAAAGTTTGTTGTAAAAACAACGAGGAAGTAACGAGTAAACTATCATCTATCCATTCAGCGCAGTCTTTAGTATTTTCAAAGCAATTCCGAGTTTTTTGCATTTTTCTTTTTTCATTATAAATAGTGTTTGCTACATACCTGTTGTTTGTTACTCGACACATTATTTATATATAATATAAGTAGTAGCTTCAGTTATTACTCAAGTTGAAGTTTTGTTGGAAAGTTCTTTCCCTTTGATCTAGTTCGTTGTTATTCTAAAAAAAAAATGATAATGCTTTATAGCAAAAAATAAAAAAAAGATTAAGGTTTCAATTTTTTTTCAATATACTTGAATTGATTACTATTGTAATATAATGTAAATACTTAGATCAGAAATGAAGACTTGTCTTTCTTTGAATTAAATGAATGATATTCCTAGTTGGTTGAACTTGAGCTGCTTTCTATAAAATTCGGATGAAGGAGTACTTTTTTCATTTTGAAGTCCTGAAATAATAATAATAATAAAACATAATTAAAACTTACAACATTTTTTGATATCTTAAATAGTGAATAATCTTGTTAATAGTGAATAATCTTGTTTTTTTCAGAAAATTTCTTCATATTTAAATTGATTGCAATTAAAACAAAATATAGATACTTACATCACAAATGAAGACTTGTTTTCTTTGAATTAGATGAATTATACACATAGTTGTTTGAACTTCAGCTGTTTCCTATGTAATTCAAATGATAAAGAAGGAGTGCTGTAGTAGATGATGATGTAGTAGATCTTGTTCCTTCAGTTACTAACGATGAAGTGAATGCTTTCTGTATGGAAACAGTGCTTCTTATATAGCTTAAGTTGCACTGCTATGAATCAGCATTATTTTCACGTGAATGGAAACCGTTGCTTTCGCGGGAATAACAAAATTATTTTCACGCGAATACAAACCAATGCTTTCGCGGGAATAACTAATTTTTTTTCCCGCGAATGGAACCTGTTGCTTTCGCGGGAATAAAAATTTTATTTTCCCGCGAATACAAACCAATGCTTTCGCGGGAATAAATACTTTATTTTCACGCGAATAGAACCTGTTGCTTTCGCGGGAATAAAACTTTTTATTTTCACGCGAATACAAACCAATGTTTTCGCGGGAATAAATACTTTATTTTCACGCGAATGGAAACCCTTGCTTTCGCGGGAATAAATAATTTATTTTCCCGCGAATGGAACCTGTTGCTTTCGCGGGAATAAAAATTTTATTTTCCCGCGAATACAAACCAATGTTTTCGCGGGAATAAATACTTTATTTTCCCGCGAATGGAACCTGTTGCTTTCGCGGGAATAAGAATTTTATTTTCCCGCGAATACAAACCAATGCTTTCGCGGGAATAAATAATTTATTTTCACGCGAATGGAAACCGTTGCTTTCGCGGGAATAAATATTTTATTTTCCCGCGAATACAAACCAATGTTTTCGCGGGAATAAATAATTTATTTTTCCGCGAATGGAACCTGTTGCTTTCGCGGGAATAAGAGTTTTATTTTCCCGCGAATACAAACCAATGCTTTCGCGGGAATAAATAATTTATTTTCCCGCAAATGGAACCTGTTGTTTTCGCGGGAATGAATATTTTATTTTCCCGCGGATACAAACCAATGCTTTCGCGGGAATAAATAATTTATTTTCACGCGAATGGAAACTGTTGCTTTCGCGGGAATAAATATTTTATTTTCACGCGAATACAAACCAATGTTTTCGCGGGAATAAAAATGTTATTTTCCCGCGAATACAAACCAATGTTTTCGCGGGAATAAATAACTTATTTTCACGCGAATGGAAACCATTGCTTTCGCGGGAGTAAAAATTTTATTTTCACGCGAATAAAAACCAATGCTTTCGCGGGAATATCGCGTGAAAAACTGCTGAGTCATAGATATATTACAAAGAAGGTTTCACGAGATGTTTTTTCATAGGGTTAATTAGTACAGCTTTAGCTATTTAAGAACCACTGTTTTCACACAGAAAGCATCCAGTTCTACAATAGCTAGCAAAGAAGCAACATCTACACAGCAACTACTACATTTACTTGAAACTATAGAAAGACTTTCATTCAATAAGGTGAGAATCACTAAATAATTCTTTAACATATATTGATAAAAAACTTCAACTAGATTTGCTATAATACTTCAGAAAGTTAATTTTATGTTTTAATATTTTGTTCCTATTAATAAAAGATCAAATAGTTTCACCATAATGCATCAGAAAAATTATTATGGTTTTGATTATGTGTTTATTTTATAAATATCTAGTTAGTTTATTCTTGTCAAAATATTTTTCAAATTCCACCCATTTGTTACATATTTTTTACTCTCTTTTCAGTTCCAACTTCCGACTGAATGCTCTGAATATGAATGAAGACCGTAATACCTCATTTCTCTCAACATTCGAACCATACTCTGATGATAAAGAAAATATCCCTCCTGATTCACATATAATAAGAAGGAAACTGAACACAATTCGACCAAAGCCATGGGATTCGGATAGAAATAAAACGATTGACTATACTTGGACTTTGAAAGCACCATCTCCTTCTCATCTTTCCTGCTTGTCAAAAAATGCTGCTAGTTTGCTCAATTCTTGCGATACCAATGACAGAGTAATGATTGGAAGGTTTCAACCACTTCACTTAAATCAAACGCCATCACTTCTCGAGATAGTCTCCATCGAAAGACCAACTGAGGATGTATATAAAAACTTATGCATTATCCGCTACAATGTCGAAACATTTGGCAACAGACGACAAGTGAGGTCTTTGGTGAGAAATGAGGATTACAACAAATTAGCTCCAACACAACCAGATGTTCCAAAACTGGTGGTTTTTATGGGATTCGATTCAGACAAGCATCCAATCTTTCACCCTATCAACTTCCCATCCAATATTTCCCTTGAGGAAGCTAAACAGCTAAGTAGATTAATAAAAAAAAAACACCTACTCAGTTGATCAGTATGGTTCGTATCGCAACACTCTCTCAATTTGCTGTTGGAAGTGTAATCAGTTTTGAATCTCCTCAAATATCAACTCAGTTAACATTACCTATTGGAGATGTGGTGATGGATGCGCTACTGGTAAACTACAGATGTTTGCAATATGATGGTTTGATGATGGGAGTTCTATATATACCTGAAAAACATGCTAGCAACGTCAAACAAATTGGAACAGGAGTCATACTTGTAAGAAATCGTGAAGTTAGTAGATTTGGTTATCATCGACATGATATAATCACATTCACAGCATTACAAGCGATAGAAACGGCTCAAAACCTATCCAACAAACTTGATGATTCCAACCAGATGAAGTACTTTACTACAGATGAGGTTGTTGAGAACAAGGTCTTAGTGCTTTCAATGGGAGTGGGAAGCACATCTTCTACATCTTTGAGAGAACCAGCAGCCCCTGGTGAAAACTATATTCAAAAAGAGCATGCCAGACAAGACAACATAGTGAGTATTTTTTATTTAATGTAAACTAACTGATATAAGTAATACTTCCAATTAGATAATATTTATTTATAAAGCAATTATTTTTTGTTTTGCTTTAGATAGAAGAGAGAGAATCAAAAACACTTGATGAAAATTATGCTCAAGAAAAAACAAACCGAACAATATAACTTGGTGAGTTACTTCCCTTTACTATATAATGTTAACTAACCAATGTAAAAAGAACTATAATTCAAATTCATGTAATTATTTTACATTTTTGTTTA
The DNA here is from genome assembly GCA_945261195.1 of Cryptosula pallasiana. Taxonomy (NCBI): domain Eukaryota; kingdom Metazoa; phylum Bryozoa; class Gymnolaemata; order Cheilostomatida; family Cryptosulidae; genus Cryptosula; species Cryptosula pallasiana. The sequence goes on from OX183132.1 coordinate 10,947,990, forward strand.
ATCATCCTATACTAATACATAACTTTTTATTTTAGTTCATTATGGAATCAAAAGTACATAGAACAGAAATCTTCCTTCCTAAGTTATAACATCAGTACAACAATGACGACATTGTAAAGAAAAAGACTATCAACCATTGATTGTCATTACAAGTTGTAGTGCTTTGAATTACTTAGTATTTACTAACTCTAGCTATATTATACAAGAATATTTTGCTACTTATTATGTAATAAATGTATATAATCATATATTGATTCAATGTAGTCTCCTCATTCTTCTCTCCTCTCTCTCAAAATATCATATGAGTTCGAGTTATGTAAAAAAATTATCAAAACTTGAATGTCATGCATTCAAAATCTATATGCTATAAGTTCAAATTAAGTAAAAAAATAATCAAAACTCAAATGCCACTTAAATGCCACTCAAATGCCACTCAAGTACCCCTCAAATGAAATACAATATAAACTCGGCGAATTCATCCAACGTCGTAACCCATTGCCTAAACTCCAAGGTCTAATCCACAAAAAAACACTTGGTAGGGAGATCTGCTCATATATTACTACTACTGTTTTCGCCGAGGAAAAAAATTTTTCTCCTCCAAAACTTTAGCACAAACAGTATCAAGGTGACAAATTGAACAAGTCTGAAAAAAATTTAAAATATTTGATAAGTATTTAGCGATGTCCGAACCCAAAATATTTTTTTGTATGTAGGCCATATCACTTTCTTTTTTATCTTACGCTGTTTATGAATGACATTCAGCATTGCTAGATGGCTAAATGGTTAACATTGTGACCTGCTGTTGTAAGGGTTCAGGTTCGATTCCCAGGTGTGGATTTCTTTTTCGCCAAAAACAATTATTGTCAGAAGGGAGGTTCCAAGTTAGCATGAGTATATGTAGTAACAGGAGTGCATGTTGTATTGGAAATGGTGAAGCCATGTGTTTGTGTGGCTCCAGCACAAAAAAGCATCAAGGCAGCTTCAAAAAGCTGCTTTTTTTGCAAAAATAAAGCTATCGAAAAACAGTTGTCAGTTTGTACTAAATTAGATTGCACATCAGCAACATGCCTCTATAGCTAGATGGATAAGAGAATTGCTTGTTAATTTAGGTGTACAGGTACGATTCCCAGTGGTGAAAACTTCTTTTCACGTAACAAGTTTTTGTGAGTAAAAGTTTACTGCTAAACATAACCATTAAGAATAATGGGGATGTTAAAGATTTATTGTTTCAGTGAGAGGTTGATGGAGCAGTTGGTCAAGTGTGTGAGTCAATGCAGTCAGTCCAGGTGTTCAAATCCACTTGGCATCAATTTTAATTTATTATTCTCTAAAATACTCTTGTTTTTGCTAGCAAACACAAATCAATATCTAGTTTGTAACTGGTTTCCGTTTGAGAACCATGGGTTTTTACGGTGAAAATCCGAGCAAAAAGTTGATAGTGCCCCGTTTTGAGTATAAAGGTGACTGCAACAGCTGTTGAAGTTTTCTACTTTTAATTATCTGAAAACTTGCTCCAATCGGCGATTTTTATATTTTCTGTCTTGCTCTCTTGATGGCATAATATTGTTCTCTAAAATTTAAGCCTCCAACTTTTTTTATAATATTGGAGAAACATCCATTCTGTTTCTATTAAATATCTGCAGAATTGAAAAAAGTATTAAACTATGTATGCAATTGCATTGTAACTTCTTGGAGATAAATATCTACCTTGGGTCAATTTATGGTGAAAGAGGCTAAAAATGCACACTTGAAAGACTGTGTCAGCAAAAACCTTGTTGTTGGTAATCATTTGTGTGGAAAGGGTTTTTTAGCCTAAGTAACAGTTGAAAACGGGGTTTTTGTAAGAGTATATCAATGAACAACTGGGAATGCTTTGACATAGATTGTATCAATGTTAAAAGGTTTACTTTCTGTTGATGAGGATTTGATTCAGTACTTGCATGAACTAGTTTTGTTTTGCTGAGCAACATTTTTTTCATGGATTGTTCATGTTTTAGCACAGGATTCAATGACTAAGAGCGCTATTTTTTTCAGGCCTGATAAAACAAACAAGTTTAACACAATATATTGAATAGAAAGCTCAGAGTTCCTGAGTTTGAATGATAGCTTAAAGACTAAAACTTAGTGGCTATTCAAAAGACAGTTACTGAGTAAAGTTTAATGTGACAGGTTGATTTTTAGCATATTTATTGACCAGCATATTTAAGAAGCACAATAGATTTAACTTACAGTTCTTTGTATTTGTATTTTAATTGAAATATTGAGAAGTTTCTACTTCATGTAATTAAATTGAATTTCTTTCTTTGTGGAAATGCTTGTCACTATTGTCATTCGTTTCGTTTGGTTTAGAGGTGCTTAAGAACCCCAAAACAATATATATATAGTGGTATAAGCGGCCATCGCACAAAGATCTGCGAGTTTGATGATTGAATGTATACTTATTTTGTTTTCTGATTTACCTCATTGTTGTATAGCAGAACGTAATATTGTAATGGAAATGCACAGCTTTGCCATCAATCTACAGCCGGCACTACACTATATTAATCAGCTATGCTAATCAAGAATATCTACTTACGCTTGAGCGCCCACAGCAGTGCAGCTGCATTACAGCTACAGCTTCAAGTCAGCAGGAAGGACATTTCCCGCCTTATAGTTACTTTTATCTTGGCATCTGTCCCATGCTGCTTTGTTTACTTATGCTTAGCCAATCATATATTTATACACCTCTGTGATTTTGTTACTCATTTATAAGCACTTGCTTGTAGCCCAGCGAGGCAGTTATTAGTTAGTAGCAGTGCTCAGACATTGTATTGTAAGAGACTGCCTAGGACTAGTGCGTGCTTAGTTATAGCAAGACAGCTGAGGAGAGGTTCAGACTACAACAGAGAAGTTCCCGAAATGTACAGAAGACGCTTGGGTTCTCGTAGGAACACCCAGCTAGAGATTATATCAGAAGACACATACCTACCAGTACGGACATCAGTATTAGAGACATTACTATCACTTTTGAAATTACACTTAGTAGCAATTCTGTGCGTATTAGGCAAAGTGGCAAATAAAGTCTTTGCTTACACTTTCAACCTATTAGGATCTGTTTGACCGGTTGCCAAATACTGTTGTGTCTGCTGATAAGCAGCACCCTGTCTCCTCTAATACAGAGAGACATTCAAGCCTTGCACTCTGTAGCCACAGCTACCACTAAAGCATAGAGTTAGCCATAATCACAAAGCATCTTGCAGTACCTGTGGCAGTGTTTCTCTCCTTACTCGGGGAAAACCGTTACAATATGTTGTTCGACAAATGATTGGATGTAACTTGTAATGTATAATTTGTTTAACCATTTATTATTTAGTGTCTGATTTCTGTATTATCCGTTATTTTGTATTATAACATGCAGTATGTTGCAAATTGTTACAGGTTACACAAACGTTTAATGAATAAACTTAGTTGACCACACACACCAGCCACTCATACTAACACACTGTACCATAGGAAACTGCTTGCGTGCCAGGGTCAGTGTGAGACTAGTGAAGTCACAGCATTGAGTTAGTTATTCAAGAGTAACCTTTTGATTGCTCTCCATTTTTTTTACTCGGAAACACAAATCAAAATCTAGTTTGTTTGAAAATCTTTTATCAACTTACATATTGCAGTATGTCTCGAGTTTCTTGCTTTTCCTTTTCGGTCAAAGTCCTCCAGCACCTTACCTCACCTTCCTTCATCTCACACTCTCAATAAAAAGGTACATCCGCGTCAAAATGTGTTATGGCCTGTAGCTAGTTATTATACGCTAGCCTTGGCATTGCACAACTCTCAAAACCGGGCACCCTTAGCTGTTTCACCTGTTACGTATTCTCATAAAATATTTTGCGGAGAAATACTTCAACATAATTGCCATGCTCACTGAAGTTTGTCTTTTTCTCTCTTGAAAATATTGAAGAGATAGAATTTTAAAAATTGTTATTTGAAATGTTACTGTTACTTCTTTAGTCAGAGAGAATTACATGCGGGTCGGTAGGTAGGCAGGTAGGTATCAACATTCACCTGATGAAGAGATGACATCAAGATCTAAAGAGCTTTCAATAACGAACTAATCAATCGATAAAAAGTGTAATAAATGAAACTGATTCTGATAATGAACATTCCAAGCTCTATTGATGCAACAGCAGAGATGTTTTGTTTCAAGTATACCGTTAAACAAAAGTTGATAAAGATGAAACTGAAATCGTCAAGTTCTAGAAAGTGATAAAACCATCAAAACAATAGCATCAGTGGAGAGTGTACAACAGGTGAAGCCTATGACAATAGTAAAACTTCAAAGCTTGGCGGATCCCTAGGCAATAAAACGGGGACTTTGATTCCGAACCAGCAATCTGTCTGTCAGTTAAAAACAGCCAAAATGTAGCACTTCAATTTAAAAGAGTGTTTTTGAAAAATATGGAAGCTTAGAGTAAACTGGATATCCATAATCGTCATTGGTTAGAAGGTTTGGGTACATAAAATGTGTTTTTCACTAAGTGATGTGTTTCAACCATTTTTTTGCTATTCACTGGGTCGTATTTCTCTATACACTGTTAGCATTTTGATTACGAGCAATAGAAAGTTGCCGCACTCTGTCTACTGTTTTTGCCTTTGGTGAAAGGCATCCATCTCTCTCTGCTTATCCCAGTGGAAAAATAAAATATGCTCAGTCTACTGTTCATCATGGAAGATGCATTGGACTTAACAGCATGATATATATTGACCACATTGCTTCCCGGTACAATACTTTGATGAAAGTTACTTGAAACAGCTATTTTAACCCAGGGATCTGAAATTTTACCAAGAAATATTCCTTTTGTTCCCAGTAAAGTTGAGTTTAATCTGATAAGTACAAATTGTACTTACCAAGCAGTTCTTTGCTCTTTGTTACAGAATTAACCGGTACATTGGAGCCAGTCTTACTTCTAAATCCAATTCTAAATATTGTGGTAATAGTTTTACTGCGCAAATAAATAATTGATCCCAAATTTCAGTTAATTGTGATTTGCATGGATAATGAAAATTAAATAATAACATCCATATTTGGGCTCACATGCGCAGAAAGTATGACATCAATTATATTGCCATTGGATGACCAGAATAGCATATATAATTCAAGTTAAATACATTGGCACAGTGCAGCTCCCTAATCTTCAGCCGGTGCTATTGTATATATATCTCTTCTACCTAAATAATGTTCAATGGATTACTACGCTTGGATACACACAGAGTACAGCTGAACTGCCACTCACCTAAGCTAAGCCTAAGGGAGAATTTCTCGCCTCTGGCGCTCTGACTCTAATGTATTATTTGTAGTTATTCTGTAGTACTAGTGTACCAGCTTATTCTTGCCTTTTTATGCCTCGCTGGGGCAATTGTATTTAACCAATCATATGCATATGTTGTTAGTTGATCTTTTATCTTTTATAAATACTCTTGCATTCCGCCCAGCTCTTCAGCTCTCAGACAGCTCTTGGACAAGACACGCAGATAGTAGAGGACACAGGCAGGGCTAGAAAGTGAACTGTTCTAACCAGTTTTTAAGTTGAGTATTCACTTGACCCTTGCCCATAGTTATCACCGTTCTTATTCTATACTTGTGTCTCTCATTCACCTTGATGCGTTACAATTAGGCCCTGTTTGTTTTTGTGTGAGTAGCAATAAACCATTGTTACCTCCAACCCTGTGATATCTGTGGGGCCGGTTGCTTGAACACAGTTGTGCCTGCTCTATAGCAGCATCTGGTTTTATCTGATCGCAACAGATAAACCAACCTAGCCTTGTAACTCTACTGCTACGCTACTACATTAAGTAGAGGCAAGCCGGAGCATATAGCCTCTTGTATGTACCAGTAACGGTCTACTCTGTATACGGGGAAAACCGTTACATTGGGTGCAGCGGTGGGATTGTTCTCGTTCTCACCCCGGTACTACAATAGGGAAGCTAACGGGCAAACTCACCAGCTACTCTTTCCCTTTGCCCTGAGTACCCCAGATGCTGTGGCTTTAGACAGACTAGAGGATACACTGAGCGGAGTACTCCAACTCCGTGCACCTGCATCAGTCTTCAAACCACCTGAGTTCAATGGACCGGGTGACGTAGATTATTTCATTGGTCGGTTCCTGGAAGTTGCTAAATTGAACGGTTGGCATGATAATGCCTCCCTGCTGCATGTGATATAAGAACTCAGAGAAGATGCCCTGGAGTGTGGCAAGTGAAACGCCCTTAGAGCTGTGTTCACTGTGCTCCGTGCTTGTTTTGGACTGACACGCTGTGAGGCCCTACAGAACATTGCGCAGCTGAAGAGAGCTCCTAAGACTTCCTTGCAAGAACATGCTAACGAAGTTGAGAGGTTAGTGCATGTCGCATATGAAGACTTGCCAGATGGACACGAGGAACTTTTAGTGCTAGAGACGTTTGCCACCACCCTGGGCCACCCGTAACTACAAAAACATTTGTTAGCGTGAATCCCAGAAGCATAGAAGGAGCTGTTTGCGCTGGAGGCAATTTCCTCCAGATAAGAGCCTTCTCAGACATCAAGTCATCCAGAGTGCAAATAGTGGAAGAAGATGATGAAGAAAGGTATGGCGAGGAATGCCATCAACCTTAGATGACCCATTACCATCATTCACCGACAGCAGCCGTAGTCACATCAGGTCATAGAGGACTGGATTACTCACATCCAGTTACAAGACACCGCCACTCTGCTCTTCAGCCAACAGCAGTGCACTAATATACCATGACACGGTTGCTCCAGACAGTACAGGAAATGGCCATTGAGATGCAACAGTTGAGACAGTGGCAACAGACAGTGCATACACCTCCCATTATGGTGCAGCCTACTCCTCAACCTCCTGTTCAGGCTCCTCGTACGGTGTACCACCCTCCTCCTGTGTCACTTACCACTCCTGGCAGTGAGTGGCCACCTCTTACAACCGCTCGTCCTTCATCCCCACAGTGTTGCAGCTGTGGACAGCCTGGACACTACAGCAGATTTTGTCCGTCCAGACAGCCAGCTGTCGTCACACCCAGAGAGATTCCAGTGGCAGGAAACGAGCACCACCCACTGTAGCTACCACACCGGCTACCTGCAAAAGGCAAAAACTGGGAAGAAAGAAATGAAGAAAACAGAAAGACATAACCCTGTGCATTTACCCCTCCCAGATGAGGCGCCCCTGCGAAGATAACAGAAGCAGGCTGAAACAGGCCATTCCAAGTTGCCTACCTCTCCTGCTGGCTCCATGAGAGACTATACGAGAAGTAAGCCACCACATCCTGATGGGCAACTGATCCCTGCAAGTGACGGCCAAGTCACCCAACAGAGAAAAAGAGAGAGGCGGGTCCAGAACAAACTAAACATACCATCCCTACTGTATCCACCATCGGTACAACTTACCGGCCCTCTGAGGCTCCAGATTGCCCTAACTCAGCAAGCGGTAGCTGAACCAGTTAGACAACAAATGGAGAGCGCCACACACTCACCAGTCAGAGTGCTGCCCTTTCTTCCTGTGCTACTGAAGTACAGCCCACCCGTGTACCTGATTAGAAAGTAGAGAGGCCCTACAGAGCGAGTTACTTCCTTACCGGGAGGTTAGAGAACCAGCCATTCACTCTCTTCGTTGACACCGGTTGCACAACAAACCTCTTTTCAAAACATGTGTTCAACCACTTGCCTCAGGCAGTAAAGAAGAAGAAGGAAGTGAGCGAGCCACATGGAATCATGGCGGACGGGCACAGATTCCTTTCTACTGGACAATAAAGGCAGCCGTACAGCTGAAAGACAAAAGGACAGCGCCCACGCTTGTAGTTAATCACATAAACAAGGATGCTAAACTGGGGCTGCCCTTCCTCACTGACTATGACTGCCGTTTGAAGTTTGGTGAACATGCCATCGTGATCTCAGGACATGAGATGCATTGTACAGACAAGGAAAGAAGCCGAGTGGTGAATAACAGTAGGATCTCTCACATTGAACAGCTACACATCAATGGAGACACACTCCACTTGTACCAGCTCAGCGCGCAGAGTTATTTTTCAACTGGCCAGCTAAACCGTCACCAACCCTCTTCAGGCGGAAACCACACATTGTGCCACCTCCAGGACATCAGCATTCCTGCATCTGACCTCTTTAACTTCCCACAGTGTATAACCAAGGTTCTCAGATGGTTGCAGAGAAAAGGAGTGAAAATTGATTTCATTCAAAACAAATCACCCTGGACGATTAGACAAAGTATTGAGACTGCAGTGACCAAGCTAGGAGCGGCCACAGAGTACAAGCCAGAGTCCAAGTTGGAGCGGCCAGGAGAACCATTACCTCCCAAACCCCTAGCCACACACAGCAAGTTTGAGGAAGATCGTCCAAGTAGTTTAGCCAAGAACGACCAAAGTGTGAGGGAGCTGTCCCAACAACAAGTGGAGATGAATCCAGTGCCCAGTTGCAGTGAAAGCCAGCCAGCTAACCTACTAGTGCAGAATCCAGGTAGAAGTATGGACCCGCCCGCGCGCGCGGTATAGTCAGTCAGCTACAACAACAAAATAGGTGGATCAACAGACAGCATGTAATAAACTTTGTGAAACGAAGAGAAACTTTCATAATTCTGTTCTCACTGAAACTCTCACAAACCGGCCCCCAGTTGAAGGCATAGAATCTCTCACAACCACTGGACAAGCTTTAATCTCATGGAAAGAAAAAACGACTTACTTTCAACCTTCAGTAGATTCTAACAAAACCGAGCCTACATATCTATGTACTTTGCCATATTGAAGTGAAGTTTTCACTTAATTAAGTATCAATCATTATAGTTTATGTAGACCAAACACAATTTATCTTTGTCTGTGGAAAAATCTAAATGTGTTCAAAGCACAAGAAGTTTTGTTCACACTATTCTTAATAATATGTAAGTATTATAGTGGTTTTCCCCCTTCCACTACCAACACAACAGCATCCACTCCAGCAGACTGTATCAACATCATCGGGGTCAGCAATCCAGTCTCACTGCACCAGAGTGTACACCAACAATAACTTATTACATGAATCTATTTAGCAATAGCAAACAGGTCCTAACACAAAACTCCAGTAATTACTGATTGCTAACAGTACAGCAGGTCTTTTTATATTACAGAACCTGGAAATTTCACCTGATTATTAGGGGTGAGCCATCACACATATTAATAGAAGCAATGTGCAAATCAGAACATACAATGTACAGTTTTGGTAAACAATTAGAGCCAATGACAAAGGGAACAGATGGCAAAGCAGCTCTGAGCTGATTTCCACTCTTCCTAGAGTAATGGAAAGTCTCAAAGTAATAATAATGGAGCAGATCTCTGTCATGGAGTCTAAAGATTAGAAGGTTCTCCTGGTTCCAGGTACTCAGAATACGCCCCTGTTCTCCTGCGAACCTTTGAGGTACTTTTTGTGTGCACCAGTTGCTTAGAATTTAGTTGTTCAGTGGGTTTATATAGCGATTTTTATGTCGTTAGATTATGAGTTTGATTGGTTTGGGCTGGGGGTTAACCTGTAGGTTATCCTGGAGGTTCTCCTGGTCCATTGGGTGCCTTTTTGTGCGCACCAGGTGTTTAGGTATTTATTGGCTATTGGTATTTATTGCTATTTATTGCTGTCTTTTTGTATGAGGTGTTTTGAATGTTTTGGTGTGATGATGGCGTTAGATTGGAGGGTTTGAATATTGTATACAAATGAAGCGTTGAATTATTATATAACTTTATTATAAAAGCGTGAAAGTTTTTATCATGAGCTCTATTGGTAAAAAAACACCTAGTGTGTACTCCTACAATGCTTTTTGATATTTTTACAATTCTGACACAAGTGTAAATGCTTTTTTATCTTTTGTTAATATAATACGTATATAACAATGTTGTATAGAAAACATCATAGTTAGTCATGGAATGTTTATATAAGCGAGAAATTATGTACAGAAGATAGCTTTTCTTATACTTATGTGTATTTATGAACATGAGTTTCCCCTTTATACCATGTTTATTTTACTGCTATTGTATTAATAAAGTATTTGCATTAGTTTAGTCAATTTACAAGTGATGTTAGAAATAATCTACTCATTATCATCATCGATGAGTCCTACTTCTAAATCACCAACTTCCGTCCTCTACGAGTTCTTCAAGATCAGCATCAACATCTGGTTTTGATACCTCCTCATTGAATTTTGCTTGCTCGCAATTTTCTTTCCAATTACTGTTACTGGTTGAAGAAATAAAGGCGATACTGCGGTATGTATGAGAATTTGCACCTGCACTCTTTTTTTCCCTTTGTAAATCATCACAACAGGAACACATTTTTTAGCTTCTTCGACGTATCTGTTTGGTAATAGGAGTGTTCTCACCTTTCCCATTCCATCTTTTTCTGAGACATGACAAATGTAATTTACTACCGATTCTTCTCCATTGAAACAATGAGGAATGAATCTTTCAACAACGTTGATGTAACGTAAAATCACACACCGTTTGTAATTACTGAGATATTCGATGTCGAAGCTGAGTTCGAGTTCCTCCTCGGACATCTTTCTCAGTTCTTCAGCTTTAGCAGTAGCTTCTACCGAAGTCAAGCGCTTTGTGCTAACACATTTGACATGGTAGCAAGTAGTGTTTGGTTTCTTTGTGTTTTTAACCTCACCCAAGTACACAACGTTACAAGGTAATGGATAATTGTCAATATTGAAGTTTTCAACTACTCTACTCGGACAAACTACTCTCTGACAATCTTTAGCACTCAAATTACCAAGGTAGGTGGTAATTTATTGATCACCGTATACACCGATATCCTGTTCAATAGAAACAACTTGCATAATTGTTGGAACAGCGAGTGCTGTTAGCATTTGAAAAGTTCCAATCTTTTGCAACTCACTCGTTTTCCATCCTTCGAACGACTTGGCTATCTTGAGAGCTTTATCCGCATCGGAGAGTGTTTCTTTTTTCTCCATACTGTTTTGCATTGTAGATAAAATCAATTTTGAGAGAGTTTGCTTTTTTTTGCTGACTCTTTTGCATGAGGAAGTTTACTCTTTGTAGTTGTTTTCATGTAAATGCGAGATTCAGAAATTCATCGGTTAAAATTTAAAAACTAAAGAGTAATGTCTGAAATAATATAAATAAAACATTGGGTTTAAGTTTATAAAAAAAATTGAGCTTTTCAAGTACAACTAAAAAAATTAACTGTTTGATACTTTACAATATATCTAGACTATTTTCAACTGTTTGTAGGTAATAATAATAATTTAGTAAATTTTACCTTAGTGCTGAGAGTTTACCTACTAGTTACCGAGAAACCTTTTAGCGCTAGTCGTAGATGTTGTAGTAGATGTTGCTTCTTTGAATGCTGTTGTTGCAGTGGATGATTACTGTCTGAAAGCATTGGTTCTTAAATAGTCAAAATTGCATTGGTTGAACGGTTGTTACAAGCAATGTTCTTACGAAAATTGATACAGTATGTAAAAGTTATTCGCGAGAAAATGCGTTGTAATATGTCTCATCTTTTCGCCAGGGGAAAAATATTTTACCTAAGTATCTTCATATAATACAAAGACGTTTTCCGGCAAAAGCAACAAAATTTGACTGAGACAGCAACATTTTCGAGCAAATAAAACAGTGTTTTCACACTCAAAAAACAAAAAATTATTATCTGGAAACCACATGTTATCTCGGGAACACACAATTTTCCTTGCGTGAAAATGAATAATGTTCAATTCGAGAGGAAACCTTTTTTTCCTGGGGGATGATTGTTTTCAATGCAACCAAATTGTTTGTTATCCGCTTGAAATTGCATTATTATCAGGCAGAAATTAAGTTTTTTTCAGGTAGAAAGCTGTTTAGTTTGAGCAAAAACGAAACTTTTTTCCAGATCAAAAATACCTGTTTTCCGCGCGACAAAAGTAATTTTTTATTTGCGTGAAATTGTAATTTTTTTCAGGTAGAAAACCATGACCCATTCACGCCGCTAATAATGGTTCATTCGCACAACAACAAAACTGTTTACCAGATCAAAAAAGATTGTTTTCTGCACGACTAAATTCATTTTTATTTGCAGGAAATTGTGTTATTTTTTCAGGCAGAAATCTATGTGTTTTTTCACACGATTGGCAATGTTTCATTCGTGCAAAATTACAATCTTTTTCAAAATAGAAAATTATTGTTTTCCGCACAACAAAAGTATTTTTTATCCGCGTGAAATTGTATTGTTTTTCGGGTAAAAATCTAAGTTTCCCTCACACGATGAATAATGCTTCATTCCCGAAAACAAAACCAGTAGTATGTGATTTGCCGGTCCTGGCTCAGTTTTTTCGCCCTCAGATATTTGCCCCGAGTTGTCTTCTCTTAGCAGTATTAAATTTCTAAAAGTTTGCTGAAAACTCGTATTTTCCAAATTTTACGCTTTGGAGAATAATGATGAATAAGAAGGCACTAAACGCTTTGGGGGATTGGTGTATACGGCTGTCATATGACACGGGACTACAGGACAATGTGCTGGTCACGCTTGCTTGTTGTAAAAACACCTCTCCTTTATTATATTTGTTTACCTTTAAATATCTGTCAATCTCAAGGTCATACTTTTTAACCTTCTCTCCACCTGCGCCCGCACAAAGTACACTGCGCAAAAACCGTCGTGCTTTCGTCTCCCGATCTCACCTGCAAAGTTTTTATATATATTTTCCTACAGCCGCATTTGCATTTTAAAACTCCCTCGACAACAGGTTTTTTAGTTTTGGATAAAATCGAGGCGTTATCCAGTTCTCGTTCTTTTTCGCGATACGCGGCGTAAGACTCATGATTCCACAACAACTTTTTTGTTACCAAAGAAAACATATTTACTTTTGTATACCTTTAAGTATCTGTCAATCTCAATGTCCTACTTTTTGACCTTGCTTTAAATGTTTATTTTTATAAGTTTTTGAGCTTATAAAAATAGTATAAACTACTTTCCAAAATTATCTGGTACTGGCAGTAATAAGCACAATACTGTTTCTATGGCATGACTGCTGAAGCGTATATTAAGCTAGTAAGCCAAGCGCTCACGCCGTGAGCGCCTATCAATCAAATATGACAGCCGAAGCGTATACTAAGCTAGTAAGCCAAGCGCTAACACCAATTGATACTTAAAGAATTTGTTGTATATAATAAATAATGCCACACACAATCAATGGAATCACTTTTGGAGCAGCGCAACCCGCAGCTGTGCAAAAACTAAGCGAATTGCCACAGCGAGTGCCACACATGTAAAAAACCTCGGATCCAAAGCCTACTAGATATGGAAGCTTTGTAGCTACTGTTGTTAATGAGAAGACCAATGAAGAATGTAAGGTTTAACTTCCCAAGTACGTGTTTGAATATGCAGTACCGGGCAAACAGTTTATTTACTGCGGACTCGTAAAAAAGACTGATGGTAGTGACCTTCCTACCACGATGTTCAATGGGCCTAACTAACATTATATTTTATAACCAACAAATTGGTTATAAAATCCATCATCCAAACAAAATCAGTTAACCAAATAAAAAATCAGTTAACCGAATAAAAAATCCGTCGACCGAATAAAAAATCAGTTAACCGAATAAAAAATCCGTCAACCTATTTTAAAAACCGTCAACCGAATAAAAAATCCGCCAACCAATAAATGGAGAATTTAAAGGAAATATACAATTCTCCAGCTGGTTATCAGAGGGGTACAATGGCTGCTGGAAAATTAAAAAAGAAAGTTCCTGAGCTTACCAAACAAGAAATTCAACATTGGCTCGAGCGTCAACCAATTTACCAGATTTATAAACCAAAACCTAAGCGCATAAAATTTCCTCACTACACTCAAGACCAGCTCAACCACACGCACCAGATCGATCTTTTAAGCCTGCCCGTCGATAGCAAATACAAGTATGCGTTGCCTGTGGTAGACATTGCTTCTAGGTATAAAGAGGCCGAGCCATTAAAAAGTAAAACTGATGTTGACACTGCCAATGCCATCCAACATATATACGAGAGGTCACCACTTGACTATCCCATAGAGATAATGAGTGACAAGGGTCGTGAATTTATGGGTGTGTTTACAGAGTTGATGAAGAAGCATGATGTAAAAATTGTAAGATCTCTAAATAAGAAAAATGTAGCCTTTGTCGAACGTTTTAATAAAAGGTTGGCGGAGCGTTTGTTTGCGCATCAGTACGATAAAGAGATTAAAGATAAAAAGACCAACCGCAAATGGGTGAGCAGATTGTCTGGCGTTGTGACCGCGATAAATGGCGAAGAAACAAAAATGATTGGTATGAAGCCCGCGGAGGCAATAAAACTCGAAAGCGTCAAACAGCCAGAGTACAATGATGTATCTGAGCCTTACCCTATAGATACTTTGGTACACTATCTGTACATGCCTGGAGAAGAGCATAATGACACCCGATCCAGAGCGACTGATGCAATTTGGTCGGTAGATGTGTATGACATTGACGAGATACATTCGTGGGAGAATCAACCTTCTCTGGACACGCTTCAGGGTATTGAAGAGAGAACGTTTACGAAGGAGCAGCTTCAGGTAGTACCACTTGATACGGAAGGTTTAAAACTACAATAAATGGAAAAAGATCCTCCAACCCCACCCGATGGTGGTGCGCAAAGATATAAGAGGGTAAAAGACATGAGAACTGATATTTCATCATTAATTGTCAAGAGAAAAGAATATCGTAGAAAATATGGCGAGGCTGTGAGCAATTTAGAAAACGTGTCGACGGTATTTTCATCGCTAGCTGTGATACAATCGACAACTGGAGTAGTGACTACTTTTACAGTCGTAGGTATGCCAATAGGTGCCGCGTTGACTGTTTTAGGGGCGGTGTCTGGATTGATATCCCTAACTCTCACCCCAATTACCAAGCAATACAACAAGAAAAAGTTGCAACACGAGGAGAAACACACGATATTGCGCGTTGGTATGAGTGAGATAGACCGAAAACTATCTTGCCATTTAGTTGATAATTTTATAGATGAGGACGAGTTTGATGAAATTGTAGATGAATACGATAAAATCAGACAGAAACTGGTGGACTATGACAAGATGTAGTTTTATACATGTACATGTATAAAATTATGTGAAGATGGTGGCCGGCAAGACTTTGGCGTCTTTCAATTTTTGCACGGCGTAGTTTGCAACACCAATCTCCCCGGCTAGCATACCAACGCTAGCTGGTTTCATATCTAGAGGTCTATCCTTGAAACCCATCGCCTTTAGTCCCATTCTAGTGGCAATTACTCCCACTGCCATCAGAGCGCCGTTGTACAGCGCGTTACCGATATCTTTTATATTACCGCTTGCCATTTATTATACTAAAATTTTCTATTTTTTTTGTTGGAATTTGCCTGTGGTAATTGTGGAAGCTGCGGCTGTGGTTGCGCTTGTGACTTCGGTGCGGGTACAGATATTCTTGTGATCTTAGGATCTGACCTTTTTGTAACCAGGTACACGATACCGAGAACAAAGCTCCCTCCGAGCACGTACTTCCAAAGACCTGATTTTTTTTCTACATCCTTTTTCACCAGCTGTTTAGGCATCTCTGGTGTTTGAGTTAGTTCATCGCTGAATTTTTCTTCGAGACCCTCACTGAGTGGTTTCGCTTCCACCTCCTGAGTTGTTGCAACTTTCGTCCTCTTCGGGTTCTTGGTTATCTTTGGATCTGACATTTATTGTACCATAATCTATGCTGGTCACAGTAGTAGCCAATATCGACAACGGAGCTAGGTAACCGCCCCAATCATAATATATGGACGGGAAATAATTTTTAATAGCGGCTTTCACAAAAACGTCGTTACCTATTGTTTGTTCAAACTCGTCTTCGTTGGTAAGTGGTGCAAACCTAGCAATCGCCTTTACCCACACCTTGGCGAAAAACTTGCAAACTTGATCACCCACACCATCCACTATCCCCTGCTCGTGTTTTAGGTATATTTTTTTGACTTGGTCGTCTGACATTTTACTAATGTCTTCCTCCGTATTTACCCGGGCCTTGACCAACCTCTCGCGATACGTACTGACATTACCATCGGACTGTTTCGGGATTGCAATAATCGACTCCATTTTATTATACCTCAAAAACCTCCGCCCTGTCAAGTAACACTTGAGGATTATTATGCAGCATAGAAAGAAGAAGACCGATCCGGTAAAGTAGAATATTTGTTCAATCATTTTTTTAATATCAGAAATTCTCCCTTGTCGGGGTTGAAAAACAGCATAAATGTATTTACCAACCCTTTTTTTATCTCGTAGTGAAGCTCGGAAGGTATAATGTTGTTTCGCTAGTGAGAGTCTCGAAAGATTTTTTGCACGTATTTTTAGTAATCAGTACCCAGTGTACATTTTCTCTAAAATCTTTGGGAGCCGATACGTATCTCTGCGTTATGAACCAGGTTGTGACGTTCGAGTGTCGACCACTAAAAGCGATCTTGCTCAGCGACGTTCGATGTTTGTTTAGATCTTTTTCGGCGCTGCAGTCGTCGATTATGATTAGCGAACTTTTACCGGACAGTTTACCTCCCTTGGAGTGTATTTTAATGAGATGATTGAGCGTGTTCACCAAGTCTCCGTTGGAGAATACATGACATGTTTTTAAAAAAGGGTGTGTGATGTCGTCGTAAGTCTTGTTGTCGTGAAATGTCGGGCAGATTATAAACACGTGATCAAAGCGTCCCGAGTAATACCTGTCTATAATGTTTAGCGTGTGATATGTCTTGCCCGAGTTTGTACGCCCACATATTAGGGCGTTGTGGGGGTGTTTTGGTAGTAAATCGTCCATTTATTGTTCTATAGTTCCAAGTTCGTTGTTTAAAAATGATACGGCTTTGTCACTGACCAAAAACACAAAAGCCTTGCAAGCGTCAGAAGCTCCCTTGCTGATTTTGAGCTTGATGTAATCTTTAATCTCTCTGCCCACGCCGCTAGACTTTTCATCGTTGATCGTTCTCAGGTCGATAGTCAGACAGTACTTATCTGTATAAAAAGTCGCTTGATTCATGTTCGACTCTCCCATCGACTGAAATCCCCACTCATCGACTCTCCCATTGATCTGAAAGTATTTTTTGGCATCCGTGTAAGAGTACACCGGCAGGTAGTCAGACATAAACAGCTGGTTGGTGGCACCGTCAATGTCCACTTTGACGTTGGTGATGTTTGGAAACTTGTATTCAATACTGGCCTTGTTGTCAGCCTTAAAGAAGACCAAGATGGAACGCAGGCTCTCATAAGTGGCGTTGATGTTTATCTCAAAGTCGGACTCTGCAGCCGACACTTCTTTTGTGGTGTGGGCCTTGTAGTCGTTGAAGTAGTGAACGTGATTGGAGTACTTTTGAGAGATGCTGCTGGCGATCGTCGGTTCTTGCACGTAGTCATACTCAAGGCAGATGTTTTTTAGAGTGTACTCTCCGCTAGCCAGTTTGATGTGAAACTCGACGGTGTTGTGTAAGGCCTGAGGAGTAAATGCCGCGTCCGTCAGGAAAGATTCCAAGTAAAAAGAGTACCTCTCTTTGTGTATCGAAGCCAGGACTTCGTCAGCTGCACCAGTTATACCATGTCTCTTTTTCTTTGTAGCCACGGATTGGATGCCTCTGTGAGTCAGCTCCTTCTCGTACTTGTACTTGGATTGCCACAAATCTCGAAAAATTGCCAGGTGCTTATAGTTGTTAATGTCAAACACAGTAGTGCCCTTGATGGTCATCTTGAAACTCTCTACGATAGCCGAAGTCAGGTGATCAGGGATGTCGCTCTCGTCCTTTCCAGAATTTAGTTTGTAGTTATAAGTGAGGTTTACGGAATTCGGGTACAGCACCGTAGTAGGAGCCAATTTTGGCATCTTGACCACCAGCTCATCACCTGGACTGGCATCAGATGGGTTATGATTAACTCTAGCGTGCACTTTATTCTCTTTGAGACCCTGTCGACATCTAGTCGACTTGGTGTGATTTAGTTCTCCGTTATAAGCCATTTATTATATACTAATAAAATGGAAGTCGAAGGAAACGATTTTGGTCACGACAATGATAGCGCTACTAATGGTGACATAGATGAGACCAGTTTCATCGAACAAGCGTCGGGAGGGGTTGACCCTTCCATACAGCAGTCAATCAATGTTTATAATGATCCCATCAGTAATGCCAATAGCATTCTCCTAGAAAGAGGATTGCCCGAAATTGACACAATTATTAGTACAAAGGTTATGGGTGAAACAACCGTAGAGTTTAAGAAGTTGTTGGCAGCTACAATAGCGGATAAAAAACCCGCAAATGAAACTGAATTAAACGGCGTGATAAAGCTCGCTGTAGATTATGCTAAGAATGGCGGTGACTATGACAAGTACGTCAAAGAAAACTTTCTTTCTAGAGACATTCAGCAAGCACCCGAGACATCCAGTGATACACCTGGTGTCAATCAACATACCCAAAACAAGATTGGTGTAGTTTTATCTCGTCTAGACATATATACAGGGTTTGACCACAGCAAATTTGTTTTCTTGGACAACAATCTGGCTGTCCAAACCAGCAAAGGTAGTAAGATGTTGACTCAGGTAAGAAATCCAAAATTGTTTTACCGTGATCCTGGTATTCCCAAGGCTGAGTATCAAAGTCTGTTTGGTATTGATAAAAAAGAGTTTCGGCGAAGGGTTGCAAAAAACAACGATGAAGTAGTCAAACCCGCCGATAGGGATCTTGATGTTGCTCAAAGCCCATTATCTAGTTTTAAAGACTGGCTGTCTTCACGAAGTACAGGAGTAAAAAACACTGTAAGTGGCTTCGTTGATCGACTGAAAATTAGTAGGGCATCAGCAGAGTTCAACTATCGCGATGTGGGAGAAAATTTGGAAATGGCAGCACTTGATACTCAAGAGGGTAGATTGCCAGAACGTGAACTGGTGGCTATAGACCAGCGATTTCAAACTCTTGAATGACAGATTCAAGTAGCAGCATCAAAAGCAGCTGATACGATGGAAAAAATAAGCATCTTGGATGCTAAAGAAGACAAGACGGAAGGTGACCTATTACAGTTGCAACGATTACGTGACGAGCTTGATGGTCACAATGAGGTTTTAAAAAGCCTGAAGGGGGATTATGGAGAAGAGGTTGAAAAGATGCGCAAACAGCGAAATATCATATTGGGTATTGCCGGTGTGACCACAGTGGGGGGTATTTTAGCTGCTATATTTGAGGCCGTCGCAAACGCTCTGGGTTCGGAAGGTGCCAAAGACTTGATTCCGAAATCGACTAGTCCAGCTGACATTGCTGGCAGCGGTATAGGAAAGAGTGTCAATAAGAAATTGGAAGAACTAGCAGCGTATTTTCGCGACATGGCTGTAAATTCCACGGGTGCTACCAAAGCGTTTTGGCATATGATGGAAAACACCGTCGAGTTTCTAGAAGATAACATATGGATAATGATTGCTCCTTTAATAGCACTGGCTATATACGAATATAACAAAAAGTAATTTAATACGAATATAACAAAAAGTAATTTAATACAACGTCGTATTAAATTAATTAAAGTATGCTATAGTACCACCAACACTAGCCAACGTTCCGGCTCCCACGAATATCTTTTCGTATTTTTTCTGCTCATCGCTCGGTGTATAGTCGAGAGTCGGTTCTCTCAGATTGGGATGTGGCAATTGTGGGTCTTGCCCGAACAGGTTTTTATAGGTATCAAAAGCCGAGTTGACCGAATACAACTCATTGGTTGCATCTTGTTTTCTAGATATCTGAGTTTGCAGCCAGTCTTGATTTTTGGCTCGTTTCGTGTTGTAGTCAGCTTGCTCCTGACTGAGTTTTTCCATCGCCGCGTTGTGCCGCTGAACCTCGGACTTAGCTCCGTTTTTATCAATCATGGAAAACAAGTAATTGCCTCCCGTGAAAGCCACAGCATTTACTACTGCCCCTGCTACCATCATCGCTATAGTTGCCATTTATTAAGCCTCGTAAACTATGACCAAGTGAGGTGCACTTGTAGACTCAACCTCGATTGGCACCATTCCGGTGACAGACAAATCTACTGAATGCAGCTTGTTGATTGCGAGTCCTGTTTTTGTCAGTATGACCACTGATTCATCATTGTGAAACTTTATCGTGAGATTTCTACCCGGTATGTACGGTTTGTAAATCATGATGTCTCTTATACGCGAGTTGGTGGGAAATACTGGGGCAAACACGCAGTTATCCGTTGGCGAGTCTGCGGGTAGTCGTTCTACTTTGATCGTGTGCACTGTTCGATGAAAACTTTTTCTACCAAACATTTATTCTATGATTCGTAATACACTAAAATCTGACGGCACGTGATACCAGACACTTTGCATAAGATTACCCCTCCTCGGTCTATAACTAAATCTATAGAATTGGCTTGGTGTGACGACACATTTCCATATGAAAATACAACTTCATCGATAGTAAACTCGATTCGTCCGTTATCCACATTATCAGGTGAGTAGCATATGATTTCTTGGATCACAGAGTTGCTGGGCAATGAAAACGTAAACAATAACTCTGTCGGCGAAGGCTTGCCAGACACACTCGCTTTTACATTGTGTATCCTTCGTTGACGATGATACGATTTTACTCCAAACATTTATTGTATCGACAATTCAGCCACAAATTCCCCTGGGTAATCATTACCCCTATCATCTTGTATCGTTACTAGCAACTCGTTAATCTCGCCGTTATGCATGCGCTTGCAATTGTTTATCGGCTGGTAATGTACTACATCGCAAACATCCGTATTGTCTACGTGAATCGCTGCCAACAAGTGGCTGCGTTTTCCATTCAAAAAGTTTTTTGATGTGTCAATACCATGGACGTGTGTGTACAGACACAGTGGGGTCAGGTACAGATATCCGTTTTTGATCACCTTACTCAACCCACCATGAATGGTTCCTTTCCCCAATTCCACTTTCAATGTATTTGGCTCGACTGTTATTGCCCTTGGTAGTTTTCGGGTGATATCGTCATACGTATAATACCCCGGAGGTAGTTCAACGAGTGGGTAGCCATGTTCTGTCAAATTATACATATTCATGTACAATGACATAGACTTTAGGCTGATAGCGGTTGCGTATACCGGAGCATCTAGCTCAATCCTTCCAGTTTTTGTTATAGTATGTGTTGTCATTTATTAATAAATGGCAAAGTTATATAGCGCTTATCCTATCGACTTTTACGGACTAGATATTGTAGTTTCCGTAGATCGAAAAAACAAAACCAAATACGGATTTAGTAAAACGTTTGTAGACATTACACTGAAACCATTGTCCGTCGATAACTTTGACGATGTAGATAGGTGGTATAACGAGAGAATCAGTTATTACACCGAACAGTACAAGTTTGCCCTGTACTGCGCGTCAACGCTTTGTGGAGTGAGTAAAGATCATCTCACCAGAGGTCTACCACTTACGAGATCCATAATGAATTTTCACGTGCTATTCCAGACTAAGAAGATTTTGGCTCAAATGGAGGTTAGAAATCCTAACGATAAAGATTTTAATCCGCACAACAATCCTTACAACAAGACTGAATATCAAAAACTCTTAAATGAATTTGGCGTCGTTCCGATGGGTATACCCATCATAGATCAATCAGCAGGCGGATTGGGTTACATACAGAGGTCTATTGGAACTTTGAAAATGACTTCGATAGCCAAAGATCTCGGTGAGAAACTGCCGACCTTCCCAGCCACCGGAAAACCAAATGCTTACAAGGACATTAAACCCAAGGGCGGTGATTGGGGTACTTACTACCAGTTTAAACCTTGGAACAAAAATGTCGGCGTAGAGATGATCGCCGTAAACCAAGACCCTTTTGACTTTAATCGACTCGTTATGGATCACTCTAAAAGCTTTACAAACCCCGGCATAGTACGACTAAATGAATCTATCAGGGGATACGTATACTGTCTACTCGGTGCTCAGGTACAAGCCAGACAGGCGGGCTCTTCTCTAAAAAGTCAACAGCAGTTTTTGGTCTTGGTCAACGATCTGATTGCCAAAAAACAGTCTTTAGAAGAGTCTATCAAAAACTTTGAAGATGCTCTAAGTAAGACTCAGGGAATCATTGATTATAACATTGCCAAGGGATTGTACATGATTCCCTCTGACATGAATCTAAATAAGCTAGGAAAAAGCGTAAAAGGTTTCAACGATGAGATCAGGGTAGCCAAGAGTTTTGATACAATAGGCATTAAACCTCCTCCTCCTCCAAAGCCAGTTGTACACCCAGCACCGACACCTCCTGTGGTAACTGTGGCAGCGTCTGCTCCAAAGCTAGTTGTACACCCAGCACCGGCACCAAAGCTAGTTGTGCGGGCAGCACCGGCACCTTCTGCTCCAAAGCCAGTTGTACAGGCAGCACCGGCACCTTCTGCTCCAAAGCCAGTTATACAGCCAGCACCTAAAACTCCTGTGCTATTGGATAGGTCTGAGCGTGATGTTCATGGGGCTACCAATACGTTGATCGGTGGAAGTATCGTAGCCGCTGGTGTTGCGTACATTATGATGTCTTAAGATATTTTATAGCCTTTGGGCTATAAAATGCCTCATTCTTTTTTGGCAAGTACGTCGCGCAATTCGGTTTTTCTCTTACTACTACATCCCTTGATGCAGCGTTTTTCGGCACAGATCCTCAAATCTTTGAGACTCATTTCATACAACCACTTTTGATCAGCTAGCGCATCCATCCGCAGTTGCTCAGATTTGGAAATTTAGTGAGTTGGTCCGTTGTAGTATATTGAATGGACCAGTTTTTGTGAACTTTCTTTGTATTCGTCGCAGACTGGAGGGTGTATACGATCAAAAAATTCTAATATATGCTTGGGTATTTCTTTAGCCATTTACTTACACTCTTTGATTTCTTTAGCCATTTACTTACACTATTTGATTTTACAATGTCCGTGTGCCAGACTGTCTATAGAGTTTAGGTAATACCTTTTGTCATCAAAGGCTGATAGGGTCTTCTTGCTAAAAGTGTAAGTTTGAATCAAGTGTTTTCTCGATTGGAGCGTTGTCATCCACGCCTTTGGAGCTTGATTTCCTGTATCCAGACATTGCTTGTACGTTTCAAAAGTTAATTTTTTGGTAACACACTTTTTAACTCCCTTGCACTTTTTCATCCCAAACCCCACACCTTCTACACAGTATGATTTGGCTCGCAGAGCTAAAAATTCTGATATCGGCTGACCACCACCTTCGTCCTTGGGCAAACCAATCACCTTTTTATTCTTATCGCTGTAGCACGGGTGGTCCTTGGGGTAATTACTGGTGTCATACTTGTCTAATGGCATCTCCTCTTAAAAATCTTCCGTCTCGATGAGCAGAACAAAACTGTCCGTGTCCATGTACATCAACCGGGCCCGGGGATACCGTTTTCAGATGTCATCATAAAAATACTCGTACATGAGCTTCTTGGAGAGATCCAAAATGGTCTGGCCAACGTATATGGGCTTGTTCAGTTGCACTGTAACCTTATTCATGAGTACTGCCGTCAGATGCTCATTAAACTCTTTGGTAGATTTAAATCGATACCGGTTTTGAAGCTTCTGCTTTCGACTCTCGTCTACGGTTAGTTCTACATCGATCCGGTTGCGAACGTTTTCCATCGATTTACCAAACACCGAATTGTTCAGTAGCTTGAAAAAGTCCTTTTCAAAGTCTGTCCTGGCCAATTTCCTCAGCTTGGTGTTCAGTCGAATATACGGCTCCATCCAGGCTTCCTCTTTAAACTTTAGGACTCAATGTACCTTGGTCACACGCAGTCCCTTCTTTAGGTAGTACTTCAAGATCTCATGATGGACAACATATTTTTGTTTGTTTCTAAGATTGGGTACTAGCTTAGGAACTTTGGCATAACACGGTCCACCCTTGTTTAGTTCTCCCACAGAATGCATGTACTCTGACCACTGATCCGGCTTGATGGATTCGGGTGCTAGTGGGTAGTCATTGTGCTCATCACGCAGCTCTTCCGGATATTCCAAGTCCACCTCTGCTATGTATCCCTCATCTTCCTCCGTGTTAATGTCATCCAGTGTCATATCTTCTTTTTCTCATTTAAACCCACCGGTCGGCAATTTTTGTGACATTGCCCATCCGTACAGGTTATTCATGTCCATGTACATGATATAGGTTGATTTCTTTTCCGGATCGTATCCCTTGATGTATGGATTGTTGGCTTTGGCATAGCGTAGACCCCCGCAGGTAGACACACCACCTCTGATGCCACCCTCTACAAAATTATACATATCCAAGTCAGTGATGAGCTCCAACTTCTGCCCTGTCATCGTGAGCAATGCATCCCATGACAGCGATGGCAAGGAGATGTAGTGACACGGATCGAGGCCATACTCATTCATTGCTGTTGTTCTGTACCTCTCAAAAACATCGGTCAAAAGCAATACATCCGTCTTGAGGTATAGGTCGTGGTAGTCTCCCAAGGTCTTACAATCCAGTCTTTTCCATACGTTGTGAGCGTGTTTGTAGTCAGCATCGCTTATACCCGCATAATTGTCGAGTGATGAAGCAAAGTCTTTTTGCTTCGGTAGCCTCGTTTCTTGGAATCTATCATGTGAATCCATGTGCTCGTACGGATACACTCCTTTTCGAGCTAGTAGGTTGGCGTGTTTGGGAAATTCGTGTTTCAAGTGAGGATAATCATCCAGACCCTCCACTAACTTGGCTAGAGAGCTGTTGAGATGCTGCGTGCTGTCCATAAACTCAAAGCGACCCATCCGCATAAATATGTACTTTTCATCCGTGTTGGCAATAACATCTATTCCCCCTTTATACTGACCAGTTTTCTCATCTACAAATCCTTCATAGACTTTCACAATGAGGTGAGAATCATAACCTCGGAGGTTGTGAAAAATCACCTTGATATTTTTTGTCTGCCTATGCTTGAGGTTGCAAATGTTATGCGCTGGTCCTCTATAATATCCTGACAAATGGTCGTGGTCTTTTACTAACCAGTCTTTGGGTGTAGGCTCACGACCACACATGTAACACTTAGTTGCAGCTTTAAACTCTCGCTCTTGCTCCACAGTGATGATCATTTTGGCTATTGGGATACTGTCGACCAACTCTTCTACCTCATCTAGTTCCTCAAAAAAGCGCTCCATGCAATCTTCACCTCTATAAGTCTCAAAATGTAGTGACTCACCCAAGCCATTTACAAGGTGTACACCGTACCCGCACGCTATGTGTACCTTGGTCTCTTTGTCTATGATTGATTCAAAGTCGGCATAGACCGTGTATGGTGCTTTTTCCATATTTTTGATATTCTTAAATTCCATCACACTTCCCGGCTCTGGCATCTTTGGCACGCATGTACCATCATGGACCGTCAAACACTTTTCAATGTGATCTCGAAAAGTTCGCTCGCATGTAGCGTGGTGAAGGCATCGGAGACAGGTGTGCATTTTATGCTCATTAGCAGTCTGTTTGTTCATTAATGCTGATATGTTCTTTATCCACATGTAGTGGTTTTTGTATAAAAGCAGGTTCACTTCCGGTAGATCTTCCTTGTACAATCGATTGTCCGTGTGAATAATCTCTAGTCGACTTTTTTCACCCTTCCATTCGAATACATTTACCAGCAGGTCGTTCTTGTTAGCAAACTTTTGGATCTGATCTATTTTTACTGGGTACTTTAGCATCTTAGTGTGCAGCTTGTTTTCTAAATGTCTGTACTTTGTCACTCTATCAGCATTGTCATCTGGTGGAAATAGACATGACAGTACAGACCACAAAAAGCATTTGTTGTCTTCCAACACATCAGGATTCACCCTTTGTATTTCCTCCGCTAGCTCAGATTTTTTCGCCTTGCTGGTAAACTTTATCTCCAACGACTTGACAATCTCTTTCATTTCAGTCATGGTCTTAGCGCCGCTGTTGTCGACATTGATGACAGCTTTTCTACTAGCTAGGGCTTTGGGTGTTGGCACATAGGTACCACCTCTTAATGGCTCCCATCGGTATATCTCCAGATAAAACCTTGGCACAAGCATCAAATTCCATGAAGATCCATTTTGAGTAAACTCATCAATCTTGACTATTATATGCGATAACTGTCTTTCAAACACTTTATCGAAATCAGTGGATGGCATAATTTCTACCGGACCACCTCTTGGATTACCCCAAAATCTAGTCGTTAAATCCTCGCGCTCTTTATGGACAAATATACACTCAGCACTCACACGTATCTTTTTAGTACCACCAAATGTGTTTTGAATTCTACTAATCATATCGGGTGTGGCTTGATTCCACAAAAATTCAACGTCCACAGACCAATAACTGGAAACCTCCACCGTAGATTTGTCAACCAAATTATTAGTAAAAGTGGGTATTATCTCTACACGCGGTGTATTATCAGCATCGCCGCGTAGTCGATCTACCAAGTCAGATTTTCTCGTATTATATCTAAATGGCACACCTCTCTTTCTAGCCAACTTTTTTAAATCTTTCATACTCCGATCTGATAGTGTGAGACGTCGGTTTCCTCGAGTTATATCTTGAAGCTCGGATTTAGTGAGTTTCGCATAATTCCCAAACCTTCGTCGCTTCGCGTCTTGACGCATCCAAGTAGTTGATGGTTCGTATAGGTTTCTCACATCATCTACCGGATCAGATGGTTTGAGTTTGTGAGTTCCGGTGACCATTATTGGTCTGCCAGTGGTGGTGCGACCGATTATGTTTGATTTGTCGCCCATCATACGATGTTGGAGTTAGGCTCTACTCATCTTGCTATACCCACGTATTCCCTTTCGCTTGGCATCTTGTCTTAGCCAGCTCGTGTTCCCCTCTCCAAATAAGTTTCTTACCTGAGACGGATCTGTCTCGGTATGTTTAGGCTCTCTATAGAGACCTCTGACACTATTTAGTGCAATCTCATTCATGATTAGTTTATTATGAGTTTACTTTTAACATTTATCAATTGATATTTAAAGAATTTGTTGTATATAATAAATGGGAGAGGGGTTTTACAACAAGCAAGCGAGACCAGCACATTGTCCTGTAGTCCCGTGTCATATGACAGCCGTATACACCAATCCCCCAAAGCGTTTAGTGCCTTCTTATTCATCATTATTTTCCAAAGCGTAAACTTTGGAAAATACGAGTTTTCAGCAAACTTTTAGCAATTTAATACTGCTAAGAGAAGACAACTCGGGACAAATATCTGAGGGCGAAAAAACTGAGCCAGGACCGGCAAATCACATACTACTAAAACCGTTTACCAGATTGAAAAATATTGTTTTCCGAGCGACAAAACTCATTGTTATTTGAGCGAGTTTGGGTTTTTTCAGACAAAAAACTGTTTTTTTTTTGCGCGTTAACTGATGTTTCATTCGCTCAAAAATAAAACTTTTTCCCCATTGGAAAATGTTTGTTTTCCCCACTTCAAAAGTATTTTTTTATCTGCGTGAATTTGTATTGTTTTTCAGGTAGAAAACTAAGTTTCATTAACGGGATGCTTTACTTGCGCAAAAACAAAAGTGTTCATCAGACCGAAAAAGATGGTTTTCCACACGTCAAAAATAATTTGCATCCACTTGAAACTGTGTTATTTTTCAAGTAAAAAACTATGTTTTCTTCACGCGATAAATAATTTTTCATTCGCGCGAAAACAAACTTTGTTTCCAGACCTAAAAGGATTGTTTTCTGCGCAATAGAAGTAATTTTTATCCGTGTGAAACTGTGTTACTTTTTTGGCAGAAAACTATGTTTCATTCCAGCGAAAACAGAGATTTTTTCCAGACCAAAAAGGATTATTATCCACGTGAAAAATTCTGTTACTTTTTCTGCGAAAACAATTTCTTTCAAAAATAAAACTTTGTTTTATTTGCACGGATAAAAGTTTTATTTGCACGCAAAAGCATTGTTCTTTGCGCGACAATCTCTCTATGCTATATGTGCCAGATCGTCAGAGGAAAAATATTTTTTATTGTTGCGTGAAAGTTCTTTGTGTTATATAAGCTATTTGCGTGAATGATCAAACTTTACAAGTTTCTTATATGATATTGAAAGTTTTTCACCTGAGTCTTTTCCTTGGAATCAACCCATGTCAATCAGTACAACTTTATTTTTTTAAGAAACAACGCTTTCACACAGAAAGTATCCACTCCAACAACAGCAGCTGAAGGATCAAAATCTGCTCCAACATCTACCCACTACTAGGAGAGTTCTCTGTATAGAGGTAAAAAAAATTATTATTTTTATTAGCTGAGACAGTAAACTCATCTCTGTATGTGATGTCTATGTTTAAAATAAATTATAAAGAAATATCAAACAATAATTCACTTAGAGCTTGTGATTTACTTTCAGTATATTGTTTATTAAATACAGTTATTTATACCTATTTATATGTTTTTTGTCACTTTTACAAAATACCATGTTGCTATTTTAGCAGGAATTATGGAACAGGAGGAGGATAGTGATGTAAAAATACAGGAGGATTGGGATTGGCTCATGAAAAACTATAATGTTATCAGATTTCCGAAAGCTGATGATGAATACATAGAATAAATTGGTGAATACAAAGCGAAATGGAGATCGAACTTGAAAATACTTGTCATGAAAAATCCTCAGCTTTTCAAGTTTCATCATATACTGAAAATACTGTAACTCTTAGTAATCAGTGAGTTTTTACAATCATAAGTTAATAGTACTAGAACAATTATTTTGCTTATTCTCTGTACAGACTCCATGTTTCAAAGTACAAATAATACAAATACAACTCTATTATTGACAAGAGTCAGAATATCAGGAGATAAATGTAAAATATAGAGTTGGGATTCGATCTCATAGCACACAGTAAGTTTTTAAAACTAGTTAATAGTAATACTTGAGTGATTTTTTTGATATATTTTGTACAGAACACATGTTTTATAGCAGTTCTATTATGTGTTAATATCTCTATTGTAGACAAGATTCAAATTATCAGGAGATAAATGTAGAAGAGAGTCCAGGAATTTGTCCTAATTGGAAATGGCTGGAAGAAAATCTCATTTGTTTTCATTTACCAGATGAAACAGTTGATCAGATAGGATATGGTGTTGAAAGATCAGCGCCAAATGCAAGCAGGATAATTGAAAATGTGGAAACAATTCTGGAAGATGTAGTTGAAGAAAATGAGAATGTTCCAATGATGGAAAATGAAGAAGAGAAGATAATGATGTTGAAGAAGAAGAAAATGATGACGAAGAAGAAGAAGAAGAAGAACGAGAAATGAATGTTTCAACTTTTGAAAGATCTACTCAACCATCCACTCTAGGTATTGCTGATGATAGTGTACCTCCAAATTTTCATGATGAATAATGGGATGATCTGATAGCCAGATATTGGGGTGCTATGAAAACCCAACACAGAGCGGGAAGAGTAATAGAGCTTCTAAACGTAAGACTTTAGGATGGGGTTCCAAGAGACCAAGCTGGTATCTACCAGAAGAACAATCATGGATCGGGAGCATTGGAATAGCTGAAAAAAGTTTGGAGACATTGAGTTCGAGAGCAAAATCCAGCTGTAGCGTCGATTGCATACTGGAAAATAAAAACGATGGTGAACTCTGATACTTTCACCCATCATCAAATAATGCTACTGTATATCCAAGAGCGGAATTGATTGAAACTGGAGAACAGCTTGATGACTTTTTTGTTGATGTTGCAGAGACTCATCATTGTACTAATAGCTTGAGCAAAGACCAAATACGACGTGGAGACTGATGATGATCATAAACCTTACGTTTTATTTTTACAAGCTACTTGGAATGGGGAGAATCGGTTCACCACCAGTGCAATTACCCTCTGACATCCTCAACAACAGACACATACACACTATATTAAAAAAGCCAGATGGAACACAAATTACAGTTAATCTTTGGTTTCTTATTTTTCTAGCATTGCATGGAGAAAATGAAAAATAACATTGGTTTTGCGAAAGATTCCACAGACTACCATATGGTTTTTACCTACAGCAATATCATAAATTCATCTACAGTGATAGTGCTAAGAAGCCGTCAATATTAAGATGTAAAGAAAAGCATAACAAAAAAGGAGTAACAGAGTCGGACTTATTGCTTCGGGAAAAAGCATTTCCACTGACGATATTGGCGTATTTTCTAAATGTAGATATGACTTCAACAGTTATTTGGAATTCAAATTCTGGTTACGAGGAAAATCTATATCTGGATCTTTATGCCAATCACTTCAGCTTCGTCATAAACTTAGAAGGATACGCCAAAGCCTACAAATGTTCAACACGTTCTACTTGTTTTGACAGGTTGGGTAATCTGAAAAGATACAGATGTTCAACCTCGGATGCAAGAACTATGAAGTTTTTTGGAGGTGAATACAAACCTAGGGCTGCAATATTTGATAATCTAAAGATTCAATTCGGGATACATATCAACACAGATGATCCATTGAGATACTCTCCGTTTTTTGCAACATTTGACATAGAGGGTTTGTTACCAGATTGTGAAATGAACAGAGATACAGACACTACCTTCTACACTAGCGAACATAAACTCTTGAGCATTTCAATTTGAAGTATCATCAATAATGAAGATGATCACGAATGCGTTGAAAAATTCATTCAATACTTGGAAGAAATTAGCAAAGAATTGTATACCTGAGTGAGAAAAAAATTTTCGCACATCATAGAATGGGTAGAAAATGAGCTACAATGATTTGAAAAAGCTAAAGAAAAGTTTCGTAGCGACTTTGAACAAAAACGATTCAGACGGAGAACAGGAGCCGATAAAGTTCTGGATGACTTGTTCAGGTATATGGAAAAGCGTCCTTTTCTAGGATTCAATTCACAGACCTATGATATCAGCTTGATGAAAGGAAAACTGCTTCAAAAATTGAAAGATGTGTCCAACAAAGATTTTGATTTTGTTGTAAAAAAAGGAAGCAAGATGCCTGATATCGGAATAGGATCTTTTTTGTTCATATATTGTACAAACTTCATCACTCCCGGATACAGCTATGAAATGCATCTGAGAGCATACAAATGCGAAGTTGCAAAAGCATTTTTCCCTTATGAATGAATGGAAGACTTGAGTGAACTTAATCAAAAACATCTACCTTCGAGAGAAGCTTTTCACAGTACATGAACAAGCATCAATAACGAAGAGTGCATGATTTGTCAAAAAGAATGGAAAGGTAACAATATGAATGCGATAAGAGATTTTTTAAAGTGGTACAACAACTTGGATGTAAAACCATTATTTCAAGCGTTGGAAAGACAAAGAGCGATTTATAGAGAACATGGGATTGATATGATGAATATGGTATATCTTTACCATGATTAGTGATTCGATGGATGTTTAACAAAGCTCCCCAACCATCTCCTCCACATCTCTCTTCATACTTGGATTTTCTTGAGCTCGGTAACTCATTTCGACAGACTCTCCCAATTTGTCTGATTGATAAAAGCAATACGGAACTTTATACTGTAATAAAGAAAAACATAGTTGTTGGTCCAAGTCTGGTGATGCATAAATATCACGAGAACAGTATAACTAAAATTAGATAACGCTGGCTCGGAAAAAAAGCAAAAATTTTTTATCAAATCTATGGAGTTGAAGCAAATGCTCTCTATTTATTGTGTATGCTTTGATAAATGCCTACTGGCTATCCTCGAAGAAGAAAAATGGAGAACTCCTTCGTTGATAAACCAGTAAAATTTAGTAAGGTAACACATAGCCGGTTACAGTACCAAATGCTTACAAAAAAAATCAATATCAGACATCATCTCGATGGAGGAAAAGTCACTCTCGGCAAACGAGGACTACCAGTTGATAGATTTTGCATTGAAAACCGATTCGTCTTTCAATTCCTTGGATGTTTTTGGCACGGACTCAACTGATCTTATGAAAATGCTAGAGAGCAAGAGCTTCAATCTAGTGGTCAAAAATCAATGGCAGAACTGTATAGAGCTACGATGGAAAATGAAGAATATATCCAAGCACTAGGTTACACCGTAATCTCGATTTGGGAGTGTGATTGAATGAAATGTGTAAAATCTATTAAAAGTCTACAAAAAATTTTCAACACATTTTACAATTCTTTCTATCCTAAAATAGTTGAAAAAAATTTAAATCAAGAAGCAGTGTTGAAGAGAGTTCAACCAGAAGATTTCTTTGGGTTTGTTGAATGTGACATTGAAGTTCCTGAGGAAACGGAAGATAACTTTTCCGAAATGCCTCCTATTTTTAAAAACATAATGTTGATCAAAGAGTACTTGAGTGACAAAATGAAAGTCTTTGCTGAAGCCAAAGGATTCCTAAAGATCCCTCAACGCTGAGTAATCGGAAGTATGTTTTGAGAAAAGACATTGCTAATGAGTATGTTGCTGAAGTGGTACTTGAAACAAAGATTGAAAATCACCAAAGTCTACCTGCTGATAGAACATATACATAGAAAAGCTTTTGAAGCTTTCGTAACATCAGTGTCAGATGCAAGGAGAATGGGAGATATCGATCCCAGTCAAGAACTACTCACTACTACTAGCAAGCTGGTAGGAAATGCTGGTTACGGAAAAACAATCACTGATAAAGAAAAACATACAAATATCAAGTTCATCAAGGGGGCCATAAAAGCTCCATTTCGTATCAGACGGGACAAATTCATTTCTATGGAAGAGATAGCGGTAGTAATATATGAGCAGATCTCCCTACAAAGTGTTTTTTTTGTGGATTAGACCTTGGAGTTTAGGCAATGGGTTACGACGTTGGATGAATTCGCCGAGTTTATATTGTATTTAATTTGAGGGGTACTTGAGTGGCATTTGAGTGGCATTTAAGTGGCATTTGAGTTTTGATTATTTTTTTACTTAATTTGAACTCATATGGCAGCTAGATTTTGAATGTATGGCATTTAAGTTTTGATAATTGTTTTACATAACTCGAACTCATATGATATTTGGAGAGAGAGGAGAGAAGAACAAGGAGATATAACTACATTAAACCAATATATGATTATATACATTTATTACATAATAAGTAGGAAAATATCCTTGTATAATATACCGAGAGTTAGTAAATACTAAGTAATACAAAGCACTACAACTTGTAATGATAATCAATACATAATCTTTTTTACAATGTCATCATTGATGTACTTGATGTACTGATGTTATATCTTAGGAAAGAAGACTTCTGTTCTATGTACTTTTGATTCCATAATGAACTAAAAGAAAAAGTTATGTATTAGCATAGGATGATTAAACAAAAATGAAAGTTATGTATTAGTATAGAATGGTTAAACAGAAAATTTAAAACAACTACAAACTTTTACTAAATAGTGTTTTTTTATTAATTATTACCTTATCATCAAAAATTGACTGTTGATCCGATGTTTTTGTAGCTTGTCGTGCCTTACGTTGTTGAGTCCTTA
This sequence comes from Cryptosula pallasiana, assembly GCA_945261195.1. NCBI lineage: Eukaryota > Metazoa > Bryozoa > Gymnolaemata > Cheilostomatida > Cryptosulidae > Cryptosula > Cryptosula pallasiana. Next base: position 10,981,424 of record OX183132.1, read on the forward strand.
CCCTTCTAGCTTGTCTTTGAGCGGACTGTCGTTGCATGTTTCTTTTTTTTAGAGCAAGATCTTTACGAGCACACTCGATAGAAATTGGTGTGCTTACCTGTTCTAGTTGATATTGTCGTTGTTGTAATACATAATGTAACCTCTGAATGTCTGATGTAACTTCATTCCCTAAGAGCTTTAATGTTAGAAAAGATTCAGTTCAAAAATTATTTAGCTGTTTTATCAAGTCTTTCTGGATGAATTTACAATTGTTTGAGATAATTCGCACTCTCTCTTCAATTTTTTTATTGCGTAGGTTTTGTAGAAGTATCAAGTCCTCTTGAGTCAAAGGTTTAAGCTGAGTTTCTGATTCTGTGTTGTTAACTATTTCCATTTTTTGTGGTTGAATCTAAAAAAATACAGATGATTAATTTTTTTCAGTTGTTTTAGTATAATAAATAATGCATGAGTAAAAACTGTAATTTATTAAGTTTTTACCTTGATGCTCTCCTAATAGCTATAGTAGACGTTGCTTCTCAGTTAGCTGTTGTTTAACTGGATGCTTTCTGTGTGAAAACGATGGCTCTTATATAGCTAAAGTTGTACTGATTAAACCCTATGAATCTCATCTCGTGTCAATCTCTATGAATCAGCATCTTTTCACGCGAAGGAAATTCAATGTTTTCGCGGGAATAAATGAATTATTTTCACGCGAATACAAACCACTGCTTTCGCGGGAATAAATATTTTATTTTCACGCGATTAGAAACCAATGCTTTCGCGGGAATAAATGATTTAATTTCCCGCGAATGAAAGTCAATGTTGTCGCGGGAATAAATACTTTATTTTCACGCGAATAGAAACCAATGCTTTCGCGGGAATAAATGATTTAATTTCCTGCGAATGAAAGTCAATGTATTCGCGGGAATAAATAACTTATTTTCACGCGAATGGAAATCGTTGCTTTCGCGGGAGTAAATATTTTATTTTCACGCGAATAGAAACCAATGCTTTCGCGGGAATAAATGATTGAATTTCCCGCGAATGAAAGTCAATGTTGTCGCGGGAATAAATACTTTATTTTCACGCGAATAGAAACCAATGCTTTCGCGGGAATAAATGATTTAATTTCCCGCGAATGAAAGTCAATGTATTCGCGGGAATAAATAACTTATTTTCACGCGAATGGAAACCGTTGCTTTCGCGGGAGTAAATAGTTTATTTTCACGCGAATGGAATGTTGCTTTCACGGGAGTAAATAATTTAATTACTCCCGCGAAAGCAACGGTTTCCATTCGCGTGAAAATAAAGTATTTATTCCCGCGAAAGCAACGGTTTGTATTCGCGTGAAAATAAAGTATTTATTCCCGCGACAACATTGACTTTCATTCGCGGGAAATTAAATCATTTATTCCCGCGAAAACATTGGTTTCTATTCGCGTGAAAATAAATCAGTTACTCCCGCGAAAGCAACGGTTTCCATTCGCGTGAAAATAAATTATTTATTCCCGTGAAAGCAACGGTTTCTATTAGCGTGAAAATAAACTGTTACTCCCGCAAAAGCAACGGTTTCCATTCGCGTGAAAATAAATTATTTACTCCCGCGAAAGCAACGGTTTGTATTCGCGTGAAAATAAAGTATTTATTCCCGCGACAACATTGACTTTCATTCGCGGGAAATTAAACCATTTATTCCCGCAAAAGCATTGGTTTCTATTCGCGTGAAAATAAATTATTTATTCCCGCGAAAGCAATGGTTTCCATTCGCGTGAAAATAAAATATTTATTCCCGCGAAAGCATTGGTTTGTATTTGCGTGAAAATAATTCATTTAATCCCGCGAAAACATTGACTTTCCTTCGCGTGAAAAGATGCTGATTCATAGAGATTGACACGAGATGGGGTTCATAGGCTTTAATCAGTACAACTTTAGCTGTATAAGAGCCATCGTTTTCACACAGAAAGCATCCAGTTCTACAGCGGCTAACAGAGGAGCAACATCTATTACAGCTATTAGGAGAGCAACAAGGTAAGAAGCGCTAAAATAGTTATTTGTTTTTAATTAATTGAAACATCTAGGTTTTTGAATCTTAGTTTTTAAAAACAATCTTTTAATAAAACAATAATTTCAGTATATTTACATCATTAAACTAAGTTCTTTTACTTCTTGCAGGTATGATGACATCACACTCCAAAGCACTTCCTAAGCTCCATATTGAACCAACCACAGCTACCAACAACACTAACGCTATTTCCACTACAACCATCATTTCCACCACCAACGACATTCACATTGATGATAGAAGACCCAATCCTAACACCTTTAATGATACATCTTCTCGCTCAAACACCAATACTCCTGCTGATATAGCAATGAAACATCATGTAGTTTCAGCTAACTCTCCTTTGAGTCCCACACCGGACTACACATATCTGCATGAGAACAGTGAAGTCAAACGAACGGAGGATAACAAAAAACCGACAGTGACATTATCTCGAGCTTCAATTTCCTTTTTATTCAGCAACAGCAAGAATAATACCGTAAACAAACTTAGAGAGTTTGAATTGCTCGAGATACGTGGAATAATGAGAGGAGCTATGCAGAAAGGAATGTTGGAAATCGGAAATTTTGTGAGTTTGTTGGATTTACCAATTCCTACGATATTGGAGGTTTTCGATGTTAATTACGTTGAAGATTATGGTATATTGGACTATGAATATGTTTTAAAAAACAATCATCGAATTCGAGTCAAGTCACTGATTGACAAAGAACTTACGGTGGAGCTACAGGAACTTGATCCCGGCTCTTCACAAATCCTAGTGTACATGGGAAAGCTAGAAGAAAATCAACCCGATCTGCGTATTGTAGGAGATAATCATCAAGGGCTAAAACAACGAGTTATAGCCAAAATCTTGAGAAAAAAATCATTGAAACAGTTGCGAGCATACTTTGATATCATCACTTTCGATAATATTCCTGTCAACACTCTTCTGACATTCACTAGACTTTCAGTTTGGAAAAATTTGAAGTTGAAGCAGCGAAAACGAAAACAAGATACATCGCCTCTACGTATCACTCACACTGTCACTTACAGATACATGATGAATGATAGATCTTTGATGACTGGGAAGATTGTTGTCCCTCCTGAAAACGTTTTGAAGATCAAAAATCATGAATGCGGTATGATCCACTATAAAAGTACGATGACAACTGAAAGCGGTACAAAGAAACACATTCTCACGATTCTGAGTGTTGAAGAAGCTTTGATGCTTCTATCTACTTCAAGTGAAAAAGAAGGAATAGCTTTCAGACTTTCTCTATTTGATGATGCTGAGCTGATGAAAAGTTATGATGATGATGTTGCTGATGATGATGATGATGATGTTGCTGATGATGATGATGATGATGATGACGATGATAACATTGATGCTTATACTGATGAAGAAGACGATAATATGACGGATGATGACTCTGAAAACAAAAGATTTGAGGAAAAAGATGAAGTTGCCGACAATGATAGTGAGAAAAGCAATGAAGATAACAATCACATTTCAAGCGAAGCTAGCAGGATTTCGATATCGGAAATTTAATTAAGGTATGTTAATCTTCACTAGTAATAAGTAACTACTAATAACCGTATTTTTCACCATAGTATAATGTAGTTGTTATAACGACATCTATGTATACTTTTAGATAGAATACGTGTACAAGTGAATGACTGTCGGCTCGCCAAATCTATCAGCAACAACTCATGAACATTAAATTATATATTATTTGTATTGTGCAATAATTTGTATATATTTAGTGTAATAAAGTATTTTATTCATATTTAACATTAGTAATTTAGTCAATTTGTAAAACTTTCGGGGTTACAACTCTAAAATGTTACAAAATTTCAATGTTCCGACACAAAAATGAATATTTCAAGTTATCGTCTCATTTTTCAAAAATGTTAAGACAACTCCCATTTATAATTTCTAAACTTCGTTTTTGAAAAATATGTAAAAGTTGTCGGCACATTGTGTCAAAATGGTAAGACAACTCCGCTTTTACACAAAAAATTGTGAAAAATGTTTTATAATTTGTTTGAGAAACTAAAACAGTAGAAGACTTTTTACAACCACAAGCATTATACTTTAGGTTTTACAGTTTTGTGAATTGGGCGTTGATAGTTTGTCACGATATGACATAATAATTAAGTAATTATAGTCTTTTTCATAACAATGCTATAGATTCAGTAATACAGATGTGAAATTTACTGTTTCATCACTTGGATGCAGTATGAAGGTAGTTGATGTAATATTTATTTTGTAATATTATGCAAAGTAATACAGTAAGAATGAAGCGTATGGAGTTCTCAACCACAAAACAAATAAAAATAATGCATTAGGTAAACTAATGACAGAACAATTTTACATGAAGTGTATACATATGAATAAAGTATTCATAAAAGCACAGACAGTCTGTATATATAATATATATATAGAGAGTATTTATAAAAAACATCCTATTAACTATATATTTTGTGGTAAGAAATTATAAAATAGGATAGTTGCATAAAGCCTATTCCAGAGCCATGATAATATTAAAAAATATAGTGAAATAAAAATTTTAAAACTCACCTAAGAGTGCGGTTAATACAAAAATTTCTTCTTGAGAAAAATCTGAATTTTTTTGCATTTTCTGTCTAATAGACGCTAATTTCAATTTAACACAATCATTAAAACTCTTTTTTTTTCAGTCCATCTTTTATATTCAAAATTAATTTAAGTGAAGTTATATCAATCATTTGGCTTTGTTTTAAATCTACTTGAGTTTGTGGGTTATCTGTTACAGTATTAGATTCTAAAACACTGGTTTTTGGACTGCACTGTGAACTAGCAACAGAAATTAAGTCATTATTACTTTCTTCAGTTTCTGAAAAATCAGAATCTGAAGATATAAGTGCTCTCATTTTTTACGCTGGTTTTTAAGTAAAAGCTTTCGATCTCCAGCAACCGGTTTTTTAGCTATTGCCAACCATTTACACCCTAATTCAAAATCTAAATCGATGTTTCCAGAAAAATAACCTTCTATTGGATAGAGATATACTAACATAAAATTTTTTGGAAAAGTAATGTCCATAACTAACTCAGAATATTTTTTATTAATAAATAAAACAAAATTATTATAACTAGCAATATCAACAATAAAAAACATTTTAGTTTTCAAAATACAAGTATGTTGCTGGAGTTCTCTCAAAGTTGTATGTGATTTTCCGCATAAACAATAAAAAATAAACAAGTGAGCAAAAAAATGTCTTGAAAGACCTCGGCCAGGCTCATGCATCTTCCCTAATTTAAGCTTCTTACCACAAAATATACACGAAATACTGTCTTTTTTTTCTTTCAGTGCTTTGCTCAGCATCTTTGTACAATATGTTATCAATAATAACGTAAGCACTGAAAGATAATACCTTGTGTTTTTGTTATCGATATCTACAAGCAAAATAAACAAATTCTCATTATATAAGTGATATGTAAGTGATATGCATTATCTTTATATACATATACCATACTCAAGACAGTTATCTATATATATATATATATATATATATATATAT
>OX183132.1:10987204-11029787 GCA_945261195.1 Cryptosula pallasiana
TAATGCTCCCCTTTCTCCACTCTGCTCTTTCCCTCTCTCCTCTCTCTCAAGATATCATATGAGTCGGAATTACAAAAAATTATCAAAACTTAAATGCCATACATTCAAAATCTAGATGTCCTATGAGTTAGAATTATGTATATAATTATGTAAAAGAATTATCAAAACTTGAATGCCATACATTCAAAATCTATATGTCATATAAGTTCAAACTAAGTAAAAAAAATAATCAAAACTCAAATGCCACTTAAATGCCATTCAAAAGCCACTCAAATGCCACTCAAATGAAATACAATATTAACTCGGCGAATCCATCCAACGCCATAACCCATTACATAACCCCCGAGGTCTAATCCACAAAAAAACACTTGGTAGGGAGATCTGCTCATATATTACTACTCTTGTGTGTGGACACAGGGCAGAATTAAAGACTACAAGCTGAGTAAACTGAGAGCCAACCGTTGCTAAGGATAATGGTACCTGTGGTGCACTTGCAGGAGTTTCCCTTCTATCAATGGCAGCTGGCCTATACTGAATCACACAGGGCAGCAGTTATAAGGCAGAGTGAACTTTTATGCGCCTGTAGCAGGGCTTCCGGTGACTGCAGCAGGTTGGAGTGGGCTTTACGAGACCCCGGTTAGTGGTAGTTGTGCCTGTGTAACACAGGGTGATGGATTGACCATGGTGGGAGTGACTTCAATGAGCAAACACTGCGGTAACCACAGAACAACGATAATCGCCGCAGGGCAGAGTTGAGTTCTACAAGCCTGCTGTAAGATCCAGTGTAGCTACTGCACACAATGGCAACTCTTGCTCTCTTCACACACAGCTGGAATGGTTGCTGCAGGGCAAAATTCAACTTTACAAGCCTGCAGGGACTTCCTGTGTTGCTGGTGTACACAAACTAGTTTTAGTAGATTAAATGTTAGCTGGCCTGCAGTAAACTTACAAGCCAGGGTAGCATAAAATGGATAATAAGTGACCTACAAAATATTCACAAGCCATGGTAGAATGACAGGGTAACACACCGTGGTAAAGCGCCGTTTGTTCTGTTGCTGCCACCACTTTAGTAGATTTTGGTCCGTATAAAAAATGCAACTAAAGTCGAGCGCTAGGCCTCTCTCCGAAGCAGACAACGTGGGTATGCAGTACCACTTGTCCAAGTAACTTCAAAACACTAACAAAGGGAGCCTACAGCTCAGACAGACGAGACTGGTAGCTTTAATGCAACAAATATCTGTTTTATTATATACTGTTCTACGGTGGCAATCCTCTAGAGTGAAGAGGCAAGAGTAAACACAATGGTGAAAATCCAATGAGTACGGAAAAATCTAAACTTTTGCAGGCTGAAGTGTAGGAAATTATCGGCCCAACTAGCAACGTGGCCGATAGCACCGAGTGGAAGTAATAACAGCAAATAACAAATATGGAAATAATTAGTAACAAATAAGAATATAATTAAATGTATTGAATGCATGAGGTAAATGACAGAGCTAGTTGGAGTATTGTACGTAGTTATACTGCCCTATCTAGTACTAGGTTCCTTGACTTTTCATTCAGTGTTATTGCATCTTTTTGTTGTCAATTAGCAAGTTTGCATATGCAAGTTAAAGTTTACATACAATATCATTTTTGTGCAATAAAACTTTGGAATTGGTTTGTTACATAACTTTTGTACTTATATATGAAGTGATCACATAACCACTCTCGATTATCAGCAGGCTCAATATTTACATTGGTCACATTATTAGGAAATGCGCTTCAAGAAACATTAAAAAATACAATAAAAACTAAATAAGGTAAGCTAGTTACAGAAATATTACTAACGCAAATAAACACAGTAGTGCAAGCATAACTCATCCAACAATTGGATCCACTTAAAGGCTCCACTGATCAGAGGTCGGGAGTCAAGTGGAGTCTGGCATTTGGTGTAAAGCTGTAGCTCACAGCGAACAGTGTTATTTAATCCTTTTGAACGCAACACAGGTGTGCTAGCATCTGAAACATTTATAACATTATGTATATGTGACTTTGTAAGTAATTAGCATTTATTGATAAAAAAAAACTTCCTGTTGCATTTCAAAAGCAGATAGTGCAAGGCATTATGTCATATTAGTGAGTTCCTTGGAGTTGCTTTGTGGTGAAACAAACTAGATGACATTCAAGTCAGTGCTTAACGCGTCAGCCATGCTTGAGTGCTAGCCAAGTAATGAAAAAGGATGCCTAAACTGAAAAGATCTATTTCTTAGCTAATCAATACTATTTCAATAACAGTCAGTAGAAAACCAATCTTTGGCAGCAAAATTTCTTCGATATGCCAAATGCCACACATTTCTTGTGATGTGAACAACAAGACCTAAGGAATATAACACCAGATATTTATCATAGTTGTGGATAGAATTAGGAAACCAACTATTGCATACTCTAAAAGACAAGTTTTTCGAACTGCTGGCCATTCGAAGAATTGATGAATATACACTTTATAAAATAGCACTCAAATATGGCGACAAAACAGTATTTACAGTATCTCGCAGAATGTGGTGGTATGGAGATTAGAGCAGTTTTAGACAATCAGAATATTCTCCTAGAGATGGTTTCTTTAGCGTCAACTACATACTGTTGTAAGGTAGACAACTCTTATGATCTGGTTATTAAAGATTCTTGTGGAAATATGAAGTTTTGTGTGGGAGGAGCAGAGATTGCAGAACATGAAGTCACAGTTTATATTCTATCAGAGCTACCTGTTGGAAGAGTTGAAGAGAATAAAATATATTTAGCGTCTAACACATACACTTGTGACATTGAGATTACTGTTGATGGCTTCAAGATAGAAAACTGTACTATACTTGTCACTCCCGGTCTGATTACAATCTCCTGGCCTGAAGACTTCTCTGTAGAAATGAAAGCTTTGACCATAAGTTTTGCTATTCAGAGATCACTAACATCTGAAAGAAACCGCATGATACAAAACAGACCTGAAGTGTCTAGAGAAATAAATCTAAAATATACATTTCATCACAAATGGGTGTATCACAAGCAAACTGTAGAGAGAACAAGCCGATAGTTCCATCAGTGTTCCGTCATAGTGATCATGAACAAACATTTCATCTACAACGTAGTGGTTATCAACTAGGTGGCAACAGATGTGTACTGTTGGATTCATCTCACTACCCCAGAGTCGTCTTATTTCTAATATCATATCGTAAATACGTTGCGAGGGCTCTAGATGTTTTTGGCGCAGTGGCTTTTGATACAAGTTCGAATAGTGATTCTTCGTACCAAGTTTCATCTAATTCTGTAGAAATTGGAAAAGTTTCCATAAAAAATCGAAAAATTACTGGAACTAATAGTAAGCATGGCGCATCAACAGCAGATGATATACAGATTAATGTGCTGTCAAAAGACAATGGTTTTATATGCATTCAGAGTTTCACCAACCGCAATGGGCAGGAACTTGCTCAAATTAGTAACTACATCTCCACAGTTCTAGATGTTAAATTCTCTCAAGGTATAACCATGAATGAGAAAAAAATAGTTTTAGCTTACTCGTTGTTTTTCTCCATGGCGGTGCTAAAGTTTTGGGATAGCCTCACCAAGTGCATCATGTCAGAAATATTTTGCAGTTGTGTCTCCTGTCATCCTCCGCGGAAAATGGTGATGGACAATTACCTCAGATATGTTATAAGTACAGAAAAAGCACTCGACGTTAAAGCTGCAGGATACAGCAGACAAAAAAACATCGTTTTCTACGAAGTAACACACCACAAATCAAAATTTGCTTGTCTTACTTTGGAATGCACACCACTGGACAAACTTAAAGGCATGGTAAGGCTAGAAGCAAAAAACCAGTTTGGGTTGAAAGTTTTCAGTGCAGTGCAGTTGCCTGAAGACGACACTTTGGTGATTTATTCACAGCACAACTCTATGATTGGCTTTCATCAAGACAAACACGTATTTGATAGACAAAAAGATGCTGCGATGGAAATTCAAACTGTACATTCCAAGACAAGGAAGACTGTAGATGAAAGAAGATATGGCCAACGAATACAAAAATCATTTTATGACTTTTCTTCTGGTCTCTGGATTGGCAACATCAAACCATTAAACCACAAAGTGGGGCTTTACAGACCTCTTAACAGATACAGCTATCAATATTCATACTTTCAATTTTTTCTTATGCTTGCAATGTCTGTTAAATGTTATTGTACCTTGTACAAGTATGACGATGATCCGATACCAGAAATAGTGTACAGATACTTAGATGAGACATCAGGATGTCGATTTCTGCAATAGTATATTTTTAGCCTATGATCTGCAAGCAGATAAGTTCAGGACAGATGTTGTTTTTCTATATACATCTAGATTACTGCCTTCAGTCTACCATCTGTTTTCTCAAATTAACTTTCTAGTAAGTTATGTAATATGAACTCATAATTTGTTGTGACCAATAATAAAAGTACTAAACCATTAGCTATTGTCCAGAAGCATATTTTTAGCAGGTATGTGGTTGGGTTTGTCTCAGTATTACATCAGACCAAGGACAGAAGAGTGATTGAAACACAATACCAACATTAACTTTACTATTGTTGACTACTAACCATTTCTTGGTAACTAATTCTAGAATAAAACACATAACAAAAGTGCTAGATAAGCCTGATGGTACCTAATTTGTCAGAAAATTGATGATGCAGATGTACGGAACTATTGTTTCATTGGTTGAAAATATTGCACAAAGGATTTCAAGTGTTGTTAATAATTGACAATATCGAATAAAAACTTTACACGCATGAAAACTGACAGTGTTCAAAGCTTGCTGAACAAAGCCTGCAAAGTTTTTTTTTTTTTTTCTACTCCAAACTCTGTGAGAAATGGCTAAAATATCCAATGAGACTTGATTTACACAAAAAGGAAAAACCATCATGATAAAAATTCTTGATTTATATTGACAGTCTGTGCTTTGAACAAAATTCCTTCAACCAGTAAGGCTGGTGTGTTGTCAGAATATCAGTAGTAATGTAAGGGCAGATATCTGACATGGAGTCAAAGGAAAAGTTTCTCCTTCATCCATGTGGGGATTTTTTCCACCAGTTTTTATTGTTACTAATTTAGTTTATAAAAGTATGATTAATTAAGTTGTGTTTTTGTTGTGTTTGTTTTTATTAAGGTTTGAATGATGATATAGATCGAGAGATTTGAGTATTATACAAAAATTAAGTGTTGTATTAATGTACTGTGTTATCAGCTGGTTACAAAGTTCAGTTATCCCACTGCTCAAGCGACAGTACAGATACACACAACCATTGCTCAGTGAAAATGAACCTGATCTGCCCGATAATTCATGATTACCCTGCATTCAGAAGCACGGTTCTGATTTGCTCAATTTACACGCTAGTGTCACAACTTGATACAAAAAGCTGAGAAATGTTAATTTTTATTACATATGATCAGGACATGCTTTGGGTAGCTATGATTCTAAATCTGTGTTAATTTGTTCTAACAGGTTGAATAGAGTAAATTTTTTATACATCCGAAGTAGACATGCACTTGGAGGTTAGATAGTGTAGTGGATTTTACTGGGGACCAGCAGTGACCGTTACCTTGTAGATGTCCCTGGATGGTTGTTGCCACAGGCATGCCTCCCATTAATAGAATGGAACAAGACCGGGTTAACAAGCTACTAAATTGCTTTGGCTAAGCAATAATCTTATAATTAGTCTCACCAGTAAAGGGTACTTGTTACTTGTCACATCCTAGTAGCTAAATGCTCATTGGCTAATAACAGATATAATAGTTGTACAGAGGTTTCAATGACGCCGTGATATCACTTCAATATATAAGAATGGTTTTTCGACCAGCTAGCAAATGCTGGTGTACAAAACGAGTTGCCACAAGGCTTGTGATGGATGAATGGACTGATAATTTGTGGTGGGTGGGAATTTGATGGTTGCGTTAGCTATTCAAGGTCAAACCAGCCCTAAACCAAACTGTTATTCAATTGTTTTTTGAGGAATGCAACCATGAAAACTTGCCACAAATCCAATCATAGCTGAATAAGATTATAACCGGAGTTTGTGCCAAAAAAGTGCTTGAGTGGCTACCTGCATCAAACTTTATGTGATTTGTTAAAAGGGTGTCAAACTTGCTGTTAAAGTACTTAGCAAACAGTGAATGCAGGAAATTGAGAGCAGTTGTAGACAACCAGAATATCCTCCTAGAGATAGTTTCTTCATATTCAACTACATACTGTTGTAAGGTAGACAACTCTTATGATTTAGTTATTAAAGACTCTTGTGGAAATATGAAGTTTTGTGTGGGAGGAGCAGAGATTGTAGAACATCCAAACACAGCTTACATCTCACCTGAGCTACCAATTGGTAGAGTTGCACACAGCAAGGTCCATTTAGACTCTCAGATTTCTTCCCACAAAATTGTGAGAGATAATGACCAGTTTATATTTGGAAGCGGCAAAACAGTTCCAACAACAGACTCCTTACAGTGACCCGGCAGAAAACACTTCTGAAAACGTGAAGGCTTGAACAATCTGTTTTTCTGTTCAAAGATCATTAAATCGGACAAAATACTATTTGTCGAAAAACAAACCTGCATTTGCGACAAAGAACTTGGTGAGCAGCAGCTTTTCATCACATAGTTCCATCTGCATTGCAGCCACTGACAAGTCAATAGGAAGTTCACCTATAGCCAATGCCCAACCACTATCTATTCTAGCAATCAAAGGCGCTCTAATGAGCTGAGTCAACCTTTTTATCTTGTCAAAGTCACTAAAACGCCTTGAAAACTCCCAACTCAGGTTGTTGATACGGTCACAGTAGCGTTGGATATCAATTTCCTCTCTTTCATGTCGCAATAACTTGAGACAAGGAGAGTGCAGCATATCTTCTCGAATGTCACTTGTGAAAAATGATAGCTGCAAACCAAACGACTTCACAGATGAATGAAGGTCAACTATTGATTTGTCCTTCCGTTGCAGTTTCGAATTGAGTGTGTTGAGGTGCCCGCAGATGTCAACGAGGAAAGCCATACCAGCCATGCGCTCTTTACTTTTTAGCATGTTAACAACTATCTCAGCGCTTGAGCCACATGTTTCAAGAAACACAAGCAAGTTTTCTCGTAACTGCCATATTCCGCTGAGAGCATTTCCTTTACTGAGCCAACGCACATTGTTGTGGGTAAGAAGCTCATCATACTGGGCGTCAATATCTCTCAGAAACTGTCTTAATTTCCTGTGACGAAATGGCGATTTGCTCTTGAGATAGTTGACCATCTTCATTTCATCTGTCATCATTATGAGGAAATTTCCATTCAGCTTTCCAGACATCACTGTTTGATGAATTATGCGATAAAAGGCTAGCAGATTTGGTTGACTCGTTTTCAATCGCACTAACAATCCCTTCTCCTTACCAGTCATTGCTAGCGCCCCATCAGTGGTAACAGAAACACAATTGGTAAGATACAGTCCTGATGTTATTAGTTTCTCCAAGGTAACTGTATGTATTGTAGATCCTGTTGTGTCTCATTCAATGCCAACAAGAGTTAACCGCTCTTCTACAAATCTGCAATAAGGGTTTTGCAAATATTAGAAGCAAAAACCGTAATTTACAAATAGCTAACATATATTGCAGCTGTCTGTATTTAATGGATTTTTTGATTTTGTATTTCACAACCACGTCCATAAAAATTGCAGCAAAATTTTGTTTTTGTGTAACAAGTCATGAAAACAGAAATATATTTACGTGATAAATATGGCTAGTTGTGCCACATCCAAAATATCTGTTGACTCATCTAGGGCTAACGAATACCATTGTGCATTATGCATTTCTGCATGTAGTTGCCTTACTAGGTCATTAGCTAATTCATATGAGTGCCTTGTACATGTTTTCCGAGATAACGGCACTGATTGCAGCTTGACAATAATGTATTTTTTGTCAGGAAACACTGTCTTTGCAAGTTCCAAAATGCAAGACTTTACTAAATCAGCGTTACTGCATGGTGCCATAGCTTCTGCAAGCAATTTTGACACACCCAAGGGAGCCTCTGTAGCTCTTTTCTCCAGTGAAGTGAAGTTTTGTAACATTGCAGTCTCTGACATAATTGCCATTCTCGAACTTTCAATTTTCTCTTTTTTTGCTTGAGAACCTGGTGGAAACATTTGATCGAACTTCTCTCTGTGCTTCATATTGTAGCGTCTCTGAACGTAAGTTTTCTTCATTACAGCAACTGTGTCATGGCATATCAAGCACTGTGGTTTAGCATAACGCAGTGTAAAAATAAACTCCATCGTCCAGTTATCATTAAATATTTTGATAGAAGGCTGTAGCCTCAGCTTTTTCTCTGCGCTAGCTATTATCGATATGTCCGTTTACACTTTACAGATAAATAGAAGTATATGAAACAAAACTGAGTTGTCAGCATATTTATAGGTAAGCCACAGGAAGTTACTAGCCAATGAAATGCTGATGCAATTACATGTATAAGTATATTTACAAATGAGTCATGCAGGAAGAGGTGATGTAACACAATTGCATGCTGATGCAATGAAGAGTACAGTAGTTAATTTATAAAGTCTATATCTACTATAGTTTATATATACTCTATACATACTCTATCCAGTGAGTTTCACGAACTATTTCACAAGCAAAAATTAGCACAAGCAAGCTGGCCACTCCAAATAAGCAAGTGGGCCGCATTTGGACCAAGGGCCATAGTTTGGTCACCCCTGCTCTAGAATCTACTAGTAAGACTTCCTATTATCACTTTGCATTTATATCCAATGCTCTCTTGATAAGATATATCTTGCACTGCGCAAGCAGCGAAAACAATGGGGCACAGACAGTTATTTATAGCAGAACGTGCTATAAAATTATAGTAGCTATTTGTTATATAATATTTGCTAAGCAAATTAATCAATAAAAATTTGTTATTATTAGTAATTATCATCAAATATAATAGTAATTACTATTAATTATAATAATTTCCTAAATTATCAATCTTCATCTATTGTTCTCATCTAATTTTATCATTATTTTTAACTATTAAAAAAGTTTTTTTTTAATAGTTAACAACAATAATAACAAGCAATAGCACTGCTCCTGCTAATACACTTATGTTATTAATGATACGAGTATAAACAATTACAATTGCTATAATAAATACAATTATTACAGGACATATATCGTAATAATTATATTTATAATTAATTATTATCTTTATTATTAGAAATGATGCATGTATTAGCACAAACAGCTATTATTTAGCATTATTCATAACTATTAAAATTGAAGCCTACTAATTATTTAATTTTTTTAATTCTGAGCAAACTAAATGCAGAGTAATAATAAGTAAAAGATGATTACCCAACATCATGGAAAGCAACAGCATCAACAACAATAAGTATTTACATTATTATTTATTAGATTGGTAATAATTGATTATCAATTAATCATATTATTGATGATAATAACCACTAATAATAATAATAACTACAACAAATAATCATTAATAATGATAAGTATTTTCTTAAAGTAGTAGTTACTACTACTACTTAACTTTTACTAGGACCACCACTATTGATTAAATATTATTTGGAGAGCTTTCAAATTTTGTTAAACATGATTAATATGATTAGTTTGTCAATAAATGACATGTAACTGTAAAGTAACAATAACATGAGATTATTTAGCGTACTTCAGCGACCATAGGTTGTTTCAACGCTATCATCGAATTGCCGTTAGTGCTGTTTTCATTGAACCTAAGCTCCATACAATGTAGATAACAAAAGTAGGGACCACTTCGTTGGCCCTATCAATTTACCCTTTAGGAATTTTGGTTAAGTATTTTGACATTGACCTATCAACTTATAATCATTTGAGAAATAGACGTCTGTAAATCAGCACCAAAGATTTTTGGAAGAAAACTGTGTACTGTTTTTGTCTATGAAATTTGGTACGATGAGCCAATGCAATGACAGTCTCATCATATTTTAGTGTAAAAACTCCTGATCAAATGATGATTTGCTCAAAATTGGTGACTTTTATTTTTTTCAAAAGTAAGATTAATTGGAGAGAAATATTCTTAAATTTAATCTTAGCTTTAAAATGATCGTTTTTGTTCTTTAATTAGCGCGATCAAATGACAGCACTAAAGAAAACCTAGTTTGCTATCAGCTAACTGCTTATCCTCAAATTTTGGGTCATTTCACTATGGAATGCACTCATTTTGAAAAGGAGTGCATTCTATAAAGGAGAAATCATAGTTAGTGCAGTAAAACTACCCAACGCAATAGCTTTCTATTCAAGGACTGGCTCTTTGATGTTTAACCAAGTAGGTGATCTAGTCTTCGATGATCAGGGGTCTGAAAAAATGTAAATAAAAGGTGAACCAGGAACCTCAAGATCGATGGTTATTGAGAGAAGACTTGCCAAACATACTCAGTATAATCTCTTTGGCAGCTACTTCAATTTAATGATCGCTAATATAGAGCTTCAGGATCGTTTTTAAAAACTGTCTACATTACTCCCCAGTTCAGAATTCAGTTATACTGATCTTCATATGTTTATGTTGATTGCTTTTAGTGTAAAACTGTACTCCAGTGTATACCATTTTGAGAAAGAGCCTTTACCAGAAATAACCTGCAGGTATTTTAATTAAAGTAACTGCTGTGAAGTTTGGTGTTAGCAGTGTAGCTAACAGCGTTTTCCACAGCAAATGGTCAAAAGACGCGAAGTAGTTTTTGCGTTGCAAGTTGAACTAAATTCTTGTTTTCCGAATTGAGTTGGTCGATGTAGCTTTTGGCTCAGACTACAGTTGGGAAATAAACACATAAAAGTGAGGAAATGAATTGCTTGTCATTTACTAGTTTGGCTTCTTTGAAGCATGTAGAAAAGTCCTACAAGCTGGTTGATGTGTTTTGCTAACACCAAGTCTTATGTTTTGCTACAAATAACGTCAAGTCAAGGTTAGAGCTAGTCGCAATGCTGGTGCAGATGAAAATAGTTTCCTGTAAAACCAGAAATACCATCAATTTTTTGTTCTAACATAATGTTATTGCTTTTCCGTCTCTTCATCTAAAGCCATGTTTTTCTCGCGTTCAGCCTAAATAGCTTGAAGCAGCGCATCTCGGAGCAACTGAATACGTTTAGTTTAAAAATGAAGAACTATACTAAAAAGCATTCAGCACATAACTTGCTTCAACGTAAAACCTGGTTTAAAATCTCACATACACATCTACCTGCAATACTAAACATGAAATGTCCATATATATCAGAACGTTCCGACACCTGGTATTATATATCACCCTTATACAACAAGACCATCGTTCGCTCAAAGTTTACAAACCCAAAGAAAAAAAGGCCTTAATAAGGTTGCCACAGAAGCACAAATGGTTCTTTTCCTTTGTTGATCCCAGCTCTACACCATCAAGTAACATCCAAAAACATTTTATGCTTTGGTTATTTAATCCGTTCGGGTTTAATCGTACAATTTTGGGATGTTAAATAAACTGATGAGTTTCATTTTATGAGGATCATCAGGTGCTTAGTGACACCTCAATCTTTACACAGCTCATCAGACTATACCAAAACGATACGTTTGAGCTGCCGTGTAATACTTTTTTGGGGTTTTTACTGGTCAAATTATTTGCAAATGTGCTTCCAGAAAGATTTATAATCACAATAAAAATAAATCGGACAAACCAAGTACAGAAGCATGACTCACACAAGTAAACACAGTAGTGCAGGCATAACTCATCCAACAGTTGGATACAATTGAAGGCTCCACCGATCAGAGTCAAGAGGAGTCTGGCATTCGTTGTAAAGCTGTCGCGAGCAACTAACAGTGTTATTCAATCTTTTTGACCGCAACACAGGTGTGCTAACATCTGAAACATATTTTACGTTCTGCAAATGTGACTTTGTAAATAATTAGCATTTTGTGATGTATGAATTCCTGTTGATTTTAAAAAGCATATACTGCAACGCATTCTGTTATATGAGTAAGTTCTTTAGAGTTGCTATTTGGTGAAGCAAACCAAATGGCACTGCAGACAGTGCTTAACACATAAGACATATACTCGAGTGCTAGCCCAGCCATAAAAAAGTATTTGTAAACTGGAAAGGACCACTTCCGAGCTAATCAGTAGGAAAACAATCATTGGCAGCAAATTATTTTTGATATGCTAAATGCCAAACATTTCTCGTGATCCATACAACAAAGGCTAAGGAATGCAACACCAGATATATATCATAGCTATGCATAGAATTAGGGAACCAACTATTGCATAGTTGAAAAGACAAGTTTTTCAAACTGCTGGTCAGTCGAAAGAAATTGAACAATTGATGAATATACACTTTATGAAATAGCACTCCAAGATGGCGACAAAACCGTACTTACAGTATCTGACGGAATGTAGTAGTATGGAGATCAGAACAGTGGTAGACAACCAGAATATCCTACTAGAGATGGTGTCTACAGAGTCAACTACATACTGTTGTAAGGTAGACAACTCTTATGATCTGGTTATTAAAGATTCTTGTGGAAATAGGAAGTTTTGTGTGGGAGGAGCAGAGATTGCAGAACATCCAATCACAGTGTATATTCTACCAGAGCTACCTGTTGGTAGGATTGAAAAAAATAAAATGTATTTAGCGTCTCACAGATACACTTGTGACATTGATATTACTATGGATGGATTCAAGATTAAAAACTGTGTCATACGCATCACCCCTGGTCCGATTACTATCTCCTGGCCTCAAAACTTTTCTGTAGAAATGAAAGCTTTGACCATAAGTTTTGCTATTCAGAGATCACTAACATATAAAAGTGACCGCATGATACAAAACAGACCTGAAGTGTCTAGAGAAATAAAACTATATGATACCGATTCATCACAAATGGGTGTAGCACAAGCAAACTGTAGAGAGAACAAGCCTATAGTTCCATCAGTGTTCTGTCATAGTGATCATGAACAAACATTTCATCTACAGCGTAGTGGTTATCAATCAGGTGGTAGGAGATACATATTGTTGGATTCGTCAGATTACCCTAGAGCTGTTTTGTTCTTTTTATCATACCGTAAATACGTTGCGAGGGCTGTAGATGTTTTTGGCGCAGTGGCTTTTGATACAGCTTATAACGGGGGTCACTCCTACCAAGTTTTATCTGACTCCATGGAAATTGGTGAAACTTCCTTGAGTAATAAAAAAAGTACTGGAACTGATATTAGGCGTATCACATCAAGCACAGACGATAAACATATTAATGTGTTGTCAAAAAACAATGGTTTTATATGCATTCAAAGTTTCACCAACAGCAATGGACGGGAAATTGCTCTTATTAGCAACAATATTCCAACAATTCTAGAGGTTAAGTTTTTTCAAGGTGTAACCATAAATGAAAAAAAATTAATCTTAGCTCAATCATTGTTTTTTTCTTTGGCGGTGCTAAAATTTTGGGAGAATCTCACCAGGTGCACTTTGTCAGAAATTGTTTGCAGTTGTGACTCCTGTCATCCTCCGAGGAAGATGGTGATGGACATTTACTTCAAGCATATCTTGAATACAGAAGAAGCCCTCGACATTAAAGCTGCAGGATACAACAGAAAAGACAATATCGTTTTTTACGAAGTAACACATAAAAAGTCACAGTTAGTTTGTCTTACTATGGAATGCACACCGCTAGACAAACTCAAAGGCGTGGTCAAGCTAGAAGCAAAAAACCAGTTTGGGTTGATAGTTTTTAGTGCGGTGCAGCTACCTAAAGACGACACTTTGGTGATTTATTCTCAGAACAACTCTATGATTGGCTTCAATCAATTCAAACACGTGTTTGATAAACAAAAGAATGCTGTGATGGAAACTAAAACTGTAAATATTGTGACAAACAGGACTATCGATGAGAGAAGATTTGGCCAAAAGACACGAAAAATATTTTATGACTTGTCTTCTGGTCTGTGGATTGGTAGCATCTCCCCATGGAACCACAGAGTTAGGCTTTACAGACCTCTCAACAGATACAGCTATCAATATTCTTACCTTCAATTCTTTATGATGCTTGCAATGTCTGTTAAATGTTATTGTACCCTGTACCATTATGACGATGATCCAATACCAGAAATAGTTTACAGATACGTAGACGAGACATCAGGATGTCGATTTCTGCCATAGTATTTTTAGCCTATGATCTGCGGGCAGATAAATTCACGACAGATATCTGCTTTCTGTAATACACATCTAGATAATTAGGAGTCCTATATTGCCTTCAATGTACCATCTATTTTTTTCAAATGAACTTTTTAGTCAGTTGTGTAATATGAACTCCTAATTTGTTGTAACCAATAATAAAAAATTAAAGGGTTAGCTTTTGTTCAGAATCAAATTTTTAGCAGATATGCGGTTAGGTTTGTTTCAGTATTACTTCAGACCAACAACAGCGTTTAGGAGAGTGGTTGAAACATGTTACATGTGTTAACTTTGCTATTGTTGACTACTAACCATATCTTACTAACTAACAGCACAATAAAACACATTGAAAAAGTGTTTGAAATGTCTAATGGTACCTAATTTGTCAGGAAAATGATGAAGCGGATGTAGAAAACTATTGTTTCATTGGTTAAGATATGGCACAAAGCCTTCTAGTGTTGTTAATAATTGACACTATCAAATAACAACTTTCTGCGCATGGAAACTAACAGTGTTCAAAGTTCACTGAGCAAAGCCAGCCCAATTTTTTCTTTTTCTGCTCCAAGCTTTGTCAAAAATGACTACGATATCCAATGAGACTTGGTTGGCACAAAACGAAAAATGGTCATGATGAAAACTCTTGGTTTATAATGACAGTCTGTGCTTTGGTCAAAAAATTACTTCAACCAGTTTGGCTGGTGTGTTGTCAAAATATCAGTAATAATGTAAAGCGTTTCTTTGCCATGGAATCTAAAGACAAGGTTCTCATGGTTCTATGAATCTTTTTATTTGCACCAATTAGCATGAGAACCTGAAAAAGTGCAATTTTTGCACCAGTTTTTATTGGCATAAATCTAGTCAATAATTGTAGGATTGACTAAGCATTTTTTTCCAGGCGTTACTTTTATTAGGGTTTGATTCATGATTGAGATGGAGGGATGTGAGTATGGTATAAAAATAAAGAGTTGTATTAATGTATAACTTTAGCATAGAAGAAAAATTACATCTGGATTGAACAGTTCTACCATTATTTTGACTTATTGTACAGCAGTAATCACCCCACAAAGATATAAAACGGATAATTTGTCACGTGAAAACAACAACAATCTTTGTATGAAATAAACAACATTCTTCACGCAAAGAAAAGCATCCGTGGCACAAAAATTCCTGTAAAACTTATATAAAAATTTACGCACAAGACAAAAAATGATTCTCACAAAAAAATTGTTACGTATTATAAACGAATTTCCCCTCGAAAGGAACAACATCCTTCATGCAAAATCCCTTCATAATATGTATATATATATACATATATATATATATATATATATATATATATATATATATATATATATATATATATATATATATATATATATATATATATATATATATATATATATATATATATATATATATATATATATATATATATATATATATATATATATATATATATATATATATATATACTAAAAGGTAAGATAGTAAAATATGTTAAAACTATTGGCTGACTACAAGTTGCTTCATGTGCTAGAAAAAAAGATGGAAAAAGAAAATAATTCTAGGCACAATCATCAGGTCGGCTCTCCACTTATATATATATATATGTATATATATATATATATATATATATATATATATATATATATATATATATATATATATATATATATATATATATATATATATATATATATATATATATATATATAATAATTAATAAAAGTAAATGCCATTTATCATTTATTATAGGTAAATATTTGTAGTTGTACTGATAATAAATCGGTGAAATAATTGATTTTTATTTATTGCAGACCATAATTAGGATGTTTTAGTGTTAGCAAAATTTGAAAGAAAAGTGCTGCTTGCTATTACTTGGTACTTGAACTTTGCTAAAATTGCCTTGATCATCAAGTAACCTAGAGACCTGTTTGACCTTCAGTATACACTTGTACAAATAAGGAGTTGTCAGACGTAAATAGGATTCGGACCGGACCGCCTCGGACCGGATCGATTTGAGTGGATAGATTCGGAATCGGACCGAACCTGAATTTTTTTGTCCCGTTCCATCATTATTGCTAACATATTACATCGAGTTTTTGGATATGAACAATTTTATAGACTTACAACCGTTTACTAATATAGGTCTGTTTGAAAGTTAATGTAAATGATATTTGACAGTTGCACAAACCTGTCAGATATTTATCGATTGTTTTTTTATTACGCTGCAGGTTTTCCTATTGGCTTTGATCCCTGTTGACATGTTCCCTTTGTTTTTTCCCTCATTGTTTTGGTAGCGATTTAGGTAGTACGTTTGTCTTATAAAAATGGTGGACAATAGTGAGTTTAATAAAATGTTGTGGTAGATTTTGATGAATGTTAGTGGTGAGCTGGTTGTTTTCCACTTAAACCTCAAACAGAATGCACAGTTAGCAATAGCTCCATCGGCAGCTGATTGCAGTCGGGCGAGCCATACACTCCCCAGGACCCCTCTTGGTCCTTCAACTCCGTTAAGTGGACAACTCCCCAAGAAACTACAGATAGCAGAACCATAGCACGAGCGACCTTACCAAGCCAGATGCTTCCTAGCTGGAGGATTAGCCAGTAGGCCAGCTGCTTTCCTGATTGATACCGGTTGCACTACCAACCTGCTGTCTAGACATACTTACCAGCAACTACCACAGTCTGTGAAGAATACCTTACAAAAAAGTGAGTCGCATGATCTGCTGTGGTGGATTCCAGTACAGCACGTGCCCTGCTCACTCATATTAGTCTCTAGGTGACTCTCACTGAAGCAATCAGTCAGAGTCACAAACCAGCACAAAAAACCCCGCTCACTAAACCAATCATCCAATGAAATTCATTTCAAAGTTGCTAAGATAGCAATGGAACATGCAAATCCCATTAAAAAAATGCACAGCACATTCCAAGCAAAATACATATACGCCTCAAAATATTGGCCCAAGACTTAGGCTACCTACTGGTGTTGATGATGAAAGGAGATATATTTTTTTAGATGGAATTGACTTTAGGAATATGTAAGTAGTAGCATAACCATTTTTTTACTAGTTTTTTACGTAATTGTTTTATGTACAGCTTATAATTAAATACCACTTTGGATTCACTGTTTTGTTATTTAGATCCAGTGATCAGAGATCAGTGATCCAGTGATCCAGTGATCAGAGATCAGTGATCCAGTGATCCAGTGATCAGAGATCAGTGATCCAGTGATCCAGAGATCATAAAGTTGATAGACAAGTACCTAATCAGAAATATCACGGGGTAGAAAAAAGATGAGGGAATTGAAACGCTGTCGAGAATGAAGAGAGAGAAAACTGGAAGTAAGTTTGCTTTGTATCCTAAAACTGTTGAATCCTTTTTAGTTTAATGTAAAAAGTTGAAATAATAAACCTATATACCGTTATTTTGTAGAACGCTTTAACGGAAAAACAACTTGTCAAAATTGATCCCTGCTTTTCGTTTTACGATGTACACACATTTGAATGTAATTGACACAAAAGAAATTTATCATATCGTCAATTAATTTTAATGAATTTGAATTAGCAAATACTAAATGCATTTTGTCTTTTTGATCAGACGCATAACCTAGTATTAAATAGATGTAAATCACCAGTTGCCAAAGAGGAGAATAAATTGAGCAGAGCTGACACTAGCTTCAAATGTAAGTCCAATTTGTAAATGTATATGGAAGAAATGAATTTGAGTTGTTATTAAAAAGATTGCTTGAATGGAACATATTATTTTTTATTTTGTAGATGTGGATGGTAAGGACTTATGTTGATTTTACCAGTATAAACCATGACTTTGCTGAAGTACTGCCAGATCTGAAGGTCTTAACACTCAAAACTTGCAGCAGCGTATCTTGCCCATTTTGTAAAAAGATGTTTAAAACCGATTATATAAGTGAACCAGGTAGAGTTTTATCAAGCCATTTTTATGCTCATTTGTTCATTTTTTATTGTTTATTTAGAAAATCTGAGACAAATTTGACACATCTCCATTGAACCAATTGTATTACTTATTGAAATCAGTTTTTATTGTGGATGTGGCTAGTTATAACATTTTTATTTCCTTTTTTAGTAAATATCAATTGGCTTCAACTTGCTTTAATGAAAAACTTTATGTATTGACAGCGTTGATAGGAGACTTATTAATTATTTATCCATCTATATTTAATTAACTTTTTGTTACCGTCATTAGTATTTTAGAGAATCTAAAATACTATTGTTCTTCCTTCTTTTTTTTTTATTCTTATTATTATTATTTTACGCAAACCTTGCCGAACTGTTGCCAGGTTTTCTCGAGAACAGTAATAGATAAAGCTTCAAAAATTTTTGCGACAGGACTGATAGGCATCGGGACAAAAAATAAGTTGGTTTACAAAGTTATAGAACATTCCAGAACATCACAATTTAGGTGTGAAAACAGGCGAAAAATCGTTTTTCAAAGCATCAAAGTGACCAAAAAAACGCAGACGCGATTGACGAAAAAATACGAAATTTTGAAAGATGGTGCATTTTGTTTACCTTCTGATTCAACATCATGACACGTCGTTAAAAAATTGTTCGGAAGCGGCCATCTTGGATTTTTGTGAAAATCACAGTTTTTAGCATAAAACAGCTTCCCGTTAGAGAACCAACAGGCCGACTTAGCTGAAATTTGCAACAAACATGTGCCATAGTGTATCGATGTACCATTTTGAACTTCAAAGCGATCGCACAAAACCGTTTCAAGTTTTTCCATTTCCAAACTTGAAAATCTAAACAGAAACAGCAATTTTCAATGCATTCCGAAACCAGAATGAAACTAATCAGCGACAAGTAATTTATAAGGCAGCATAGCCCAATTCTTGAACTTTCTAAAATCAGTAACTTCAAGTGTCTCGCACTACCGGCGGCACAGCTATTCCATTTTCAGAAGAGGTCTTCCAAATGGAAAAATGACCATAACTCGGGGACAGTTACTCCGATTTTCATAAATTTTGCAAGGTTGCGATCGCATTGTAACCATCTTTCAGATGAACACCCGTCAATTTTCTAATCTTTGATGAAAGAGTCAAAGCCCACACGGTTTTCAATGTGTGACAAAATTGTTCGTTGTTTACCGTTTTCACCGCGGAAAAATTTTTCTCCTCCAAAACTTCAGTGCAAACAGTATTCAGGTGACAAGTTGAACAAATTTGAAAAAAAATTGAAAATATTCGATAAGTATTTAGCGATGTCCGAAACCAAAATAGTTTTTTGTATGTAGGCCATACTACTATTTTTTTATCTTCAACTGTTTATGAACCACATTCAACATTGCTAGATGGCTAAATGGTTAACGTTGTGACATGCTGTTGACAGGGTTCAGGTTCAATTCCCAGGTAGGGAATTCTTTTTCGCATAAAAAACTATTGTCAGAAGAGAGGAGCCAGGTTAGCATGAGTATATGTAGGAACGGCAGTGCATGTTGCATTGGCAATTGTGAAGCGGGTGCTTGTGTGGCTCCAGCACAAAATAGCATCAAGGCAGTTTCAAAAAGCTGCTTTTTTGCAAAAATAAAGCTATCGAAAAACAGTTGTCAGTTTGTACTAAATTAGATTGCACATCAGCAACATGTCCCTATAGCTCGATGGCTAAGGTTGTTGCCCGTGGTTTTAGGGGACCAGGTACGATTCTCGGTGGTGCAAACTTTTTGCACATGAAATGTGTTTGCAAGTACAACTTTACTGCTTAATATAATGTTTAGGAATAATGAGGGTGTCAAAAACAAGCTGTTTCAGTCAGAGGTTGATGGCGTAGTTGGTGTTGTGCAAGAATCACTGCAGCCAGTACAGGTGTTCAAATCCAGTCAGTGTCATTTGTAACTTTATTGATTCTCTAAAATACTCTTGTTTTTGCTCGCAAACACAAATCAATATCTAGTTACTATTATTATTAGTCTTAATTATACTCTATAGATATCATCAGTTGTATAATATCTTACCACAACTCCTTTGTAAGTTTTTTATCATGCACAATTACCATATTGTTTTTAACTGTTCACTAGTTATGATTAAAGCGTTAAATTTGTCATTGATTTGCTATCGGTGCCTATATCACTAATTATATGCTGTTGTTTTTGATTTTTTTTGTTTGTTACCACGTGTAAGCGTTCATGCTATGTGTTGCATAATGACTGTTTTTTTGTTGTTTTGTTTTTTATTCGTTCAGTTGCTATACATGTTTTCATAGTGTAGCATGAACTGGGTCCATTACTCGCGCATAATTCTTATGTTTTTACATCATGTGAAAGCTATATATACTAGTGATAGCTATCATTTATGTACAATGAAATTTTTATATAGATTTGATAGTATGCTCAAGCTAGATATAATAGTCAATACTTCCTGTTGCTTTTTGCCATCAGCTTTGTTTATTTTAATTACATTGTTAAAATAAACTGATGCCTAACTTTATAGTACAACCATGTTACAGCCAAAAAACCAGTTTTGCAACTGTAGTGACTTAGCTATGGATTTGATATGCACAAACTAAGTGAAAGTGTTTTAAAAGTATTTTACAAATCAAACTACAACGCAAATGACAGATCACAATGTTAAATGTAAATAGTTTAGCGATCGTCAGTTTTGGTCATCTCTAATTAATTGCCATTCAACCAGCTGTATATAACATCCGCCTAATAGCGTACATAGACAACGCTAAAGCGACTGCAGCAAGTAAAAAAATTGCGTTTTTTATACATACAACAACTATTTAGTTTATAGCTATTGAAACTATTGATGATGATTAGTAGTATAATGGGAGCAAATCAAGATCCACACACCTTTCTTCAGACCGTTGAAATCACCATTGCAATTACAACTGTTGGGAGGACTCTCAACGATTAATTAAGAATTAATAAGTAATTGTTTAACACTGGGTAAAAACTCAATAAGCTTTAGGGTTTAATAATTTATTATTTATTGTAGTCAGAAATTATTTGTAAACGATTAGCCTTGTTTCATACCAAAACTTTACTGTGTATTTTATTAGTCACTAAGAAAGTTTTTGTTTTTTAGAACTACTCATAAAATTGAAAACAAGCAGAAAAAAACCTAAACTTCTATCTAAAGAAGACTCCGTACTTCTACAAACCCCATGTAATAAAAAAATTGGAGCCACCCATTACAGATTTTCGCAAGTAGTGTTCGCCTCATCAGCAAAAGCTGGTCAGAACAGCTAAAGAGGTTTTGATATGAAAGTCTTGTAACTCTAAAACTCTTAAAGACAGATTCTCAACAGAAATTTTAAAGTCCAAGCTGGATAAATACAACAGCAACAAACTCAGCTAAACATTTCTGTTCCTAGCAACAAGACTGGTATAAAAAGGAGAACTCTGGAAATGTCAAATCCTTAAAATATGTGAAAACTGCAAGATAAGAAGACATATTAATACAGAGTCTACACTAAGCATCTATTGGACACATTTTGTTCGATTGGATGTTTTCATGATAATTACGACCACCATTATAATTTTTTTATGTATTTGAACCATACCAATAACTATGCAATGCTGATCGAACAATCAAACTTGCAATACAAATCTAGGTAAAAACAAACTATGCATATCTTTTTTTATACACTCAACCCCACAACCTAAATCACAATGCAAACCCCAACCATTGGCGGATTTGCCTGTTGTTGCTGGGGCCGTGCGACCCCTCTTCAGACAAATTTCTAGCCTCCTAGACAAAAGACTTATTAATCTGCGTACCGGTGTTTTTTGTTATGAAACAATTTATAGGACTAGCTATCAATGGCCATCTTCTGGAACACAGCTGACAACAATGCTAGTAGTAATATATGAGCAGATCTCCCTACCAAGTGTTTTTTTTTGTGGATTTGATCTTGGGGGTTATGCAATGAGTTACGACGTTGGATCGATTCGCCGAGTTATTATTGTATTTCATTTGAGGGGTACTTGAGTGGCATTTGAGTGGCATTTAAGTGGCATTTGAGTTTTGATTATTTTTTTACTTAATTTGAACTTATAGCATATAGATTTTGAATGCATGACATTCAAGTTTTGATAATTTTTTTACATAACTCGAACTCATATGATATTTTGAGAGAGAGGAGAGAAAAATGAGGAGATATAACTACATTGAATCAATATATGATTATATACATTTATTACATAATAAGTAGCAAAATATTCTTGCATAATATAGCTAGAGTTAGTAAATACTAAGTAACACAAAGCACTACAACTTGTAATGACAATCAATGGATGATAGTCTTTTTCTTTACAATATCGTCATTGTTGTACTGATGTTATAACTTAGGAAGGAAGACTTCTGTTCTATGTACTTTTGATTCCATAATGAACTAAAATAAAAAGTTATGTATTAGTATAGGATGATTAAACAAAAATGTAAAATAATTACATGAATTTGAATTATAGTTCTTTTTACATTGGTTAGTCAACATTATATAGTAAAGGGAAGTAACTCACCAAGTTATATTGTTCGGTTTGCTTTTTCTTGAGCATAATTTTCATCAAGTGTTTTTGATTCTCTCTCTTCTATCTAAAGCGAAACAAAAAATAATTGCTTTATAAATAAATACTATCTAATTGGAAGTATTACTTATATTAGTTAGTTTACATTAAATAAAAAATACTCACTATGTTGTCTTGTCTGACATGCTCTTTTTGAATATAGTTTTCACCAGGGGGTGTTGGTTCTCTCAAAGATGTAGAAGATGTGTTTCCCACTCCCATTGAAAGCACTAAGACCTTGTTCTCAACAACCTCATCTGTAGTAAAGTACTTCATCTGGTTGGAATCATCAAGTTTGTTGGATAGGTTTTGAGCCGTTTCTATCGCTTGTAATGCTGTGAATGTGATTATATCATGTTGATGATAACCAAATCTACTAACTTCACGATTTCTTACAAGAATGACTCCTGTTCCAATTTGTTTGACGTTGCTAGCATGTTTTTCAGGTATATATAGAACTCCCATCATCAAACCATCGTAATGCAAACATCTGTAGTTTACCAGTAGCGCATCCATCACCACTTCTCCATTAGGTAATGTTAACTGAGTTGATATTTGAGGAGATTCAAAACTGATTACACTTCCAACAGCAAATTGAGAGAGTGTTGCGATACGAACCATACTGATCAACTGACTAGGTGTTTTTTTTTTTATTAATCTACTTAGCTGTTTAGCTTCCTCAAGGGAAATATTGGATGGGAAGTTGATAGGGTGAAAGATTGGATGCTTGTCTGAATTGAATCCCATGAAAACCACCAGTTTTGGAACATCCGGTTGTGTTGGAGCTAATTTGTTGTAATCCTCATTTCTCACCATAGACCTCACTTGTCGTCTGTTGCCAAATGTTTCGACATTGTAGCGGATAATGCATAAGTTTTTATATACATCCTCAGTTGGTCTTTCGATGGAGATTATCTCGAGAAGTGATGGCGTTTGATTTAAGTGAAGTGGTTGAAACCTTCCAATCATTATTCTGTCATTGGTATCGCAAGAATTGAGCAAACTAGCAGCATTTTTTGACAAGCAGGAAAGATGAGAAAGAGATGGTGCTTTCAAAGTCCAAGTATAGTCAATTGTTTTATTTCTATCCGAATCCCATGGCTTTGGTCGAATTGTTTTCAGTTTCCTTCTTATTATATGTGAATCAGGAGGGATATTTTCTTTATCATCAGAGTATGGTTCGAATGTTGAGAGAAATGAGGTATTACGGTCTTCATTCATATTCAGAGCGTTCAGTCAGAAGTTGGAACTGAAAAGAGAGTAAAAAATATGTAACAGATGGCTGGAATTTGAAAAATATTTTGAAAAGAATAAACTAACTAGATATTTATAAAATAAACACATAATCAAAACCATAATAATTTTTCTGATGCATTATGGTGAAACTATTTGATCTTTTATTAATAAGAACAAAATATTGAAACATAAAATTAACTTTCTGAAGTATTATAGCAAATCTAGTTGAAGTTTTTTATCAATATATGTTAAAGAATTATTTAGTGATTCTCACCTTATTGAATGAAAGTCTTTCTATAGTTTCAAGTAAATGTAGCAGTCCCTGTGTAGATGTTGCTTCTTTGCTAGCTATTGTAGAACTGAATGCTTTCTGTGTGAAAACAGTGGTTCTTAAATAGCTAAAGCTGTACTAATTAACCCTATGAAAAACCATCTCGTGAAGCCTTCTTTATAATATATCTATGACTCAGCAGTTTTTCACGCGATATTCCCGCGAAAGCATTGGTTTGTATTCGCGGGAAAATAAAATATTTATTCCCACGAAAGCAACGGTTTCCATTCGCGTGAAAATAAATTATTTATTCCCGCGAAAGCATTGGTTTGTATTCGCGTGAAAATAAAATATTTATTCCCGCGAAAACATTGGTTTGTATTCGCGGGAAAATAAAATTTTTATTCCCGCGAAAACATTGGTTTGTATTCGCGTGAGAATAAAATATTTATTCCCGCGAAAGCAACAGTTTCCATTCGCGTGAAAATAAATTATTGATTCCCGCGAAAGCATTGGTTTGTATTCGCGGGAAAATAAAATTTCCATTCCCGCGAAAGCAACAGATTCCATTCGCGGGAAAATAAATTATTTATTCCCGCAAAAGCATTGGTTTGTATTCGCGGGAAAATAAAATATTTATTCCCGCGAAAGCAACGGTTTCCATTCGCGTGAAAATAAATTATTTATTCCCGCGAAAGCATTGGTTTGTATTCGCGTGAAAATAAAATATTTATTCCCGCGAAAGCAACAGTTTCCATTCTCGTGAAAATAAATTATTTATTCCCGCGAAAGCATTGGTTTGTATTCGCGGGAAAATAAAATTTTTATTCCCGCGAAAGCAACAGGGTCCATTTGCGGGAAAATAAATTATTTATTCCCGCGAAAACTTTGGTTTGTATTCGCGGGAAAATAAAATATTTATTCCCGTGAAAGCAACGGTTTCCATTTGCGTGAAAATAAATTATTTATTCCCGCGAAAGCATTGGTTTGTATTCGCGGGAAAATAAAATTTTCATTCCCGCGAAAGCAACAGCTTCCATTCGCGGGAAAATAAATTATTTATTCCTGCGAAAACATTGGTTTGTATTCGCGTGAAAATAAAATATTTATTCCCGCGAAAGCAACAGGTTCCATTCGCATGAAAATGAAATATTTATTCCCGCGAAAGCAACAGTTTCTATTCACATGAAAATAATGCTGAATCATAGCAGTGCAACTTAAGCTATATAAGAAGCACTGTTTTCATACAGAAAGCATTCACTTCATCGTTAGTAACTGAAGGAACAAGATCTGCTACATCATCATCTACTACAGCACTCCTTCTTCATCATTTGAATTACATAGGAAACAGCTGAAGTTCAAACAACTATGTGTATAATTCATCTAATTCAAAGAAAACAAGTCTTCATTTGTGATGTAAGTATTTATATTTTGTTTTAATTGTAATCAATTTAAATGTGAAGACATTTTTCTGAAAAACAAGATTATTCACTATTTAAGATATCAAAAAATGTTGTATGTAAGTTTTAATTATGTTTTATTATTATTATTATTTCAGGACTTCGAAATGAAAAAAGTACTCCTTCATCCAAATTTTCTAGAAAGTAGCTCAAGTTCAAACAAGTAGGAATATCATTCATTTAATTCAAAGAAAGACAAGTCTTCATTTCTGATGTAAGTATTTACATTCTATTACAATAGTAATCAATTCAAGTATATTGAAAAAAATTGAAACTTTAGTCTTTTTTTATTTTTTGCTATAAAGCATTATCATAGAATAACAACGAACTAGATCAAAGGGAAAGAACTTTCCAACAAAACTTCAACTTGAGTAATAACTGAAGCTACTACTTATATTATATATAAATAATGTGTCGAGTAACAAACAACAGATATGTAGCAAATACTATTTATAACGAAAAAAAAGAAATGCGAAAAACTCGGAATTGTTTTAAAAATACTAAAGACTGCACTGAATGGATAGATGATAGTTTACTCGTTAATTTGTCGTTGTTTTTACAACGAACTTTTCCTGATACCACTGCAATAACTTATGTCGTCGCAACTTATCCGGATAATCACTGTAGTCTTTTGTCATTAAAATTACAAAAAACTATTGCGCAACTTTCCCCAACGGACTTTTTCAAGTTCATTTGCAATGAACTCTCTTTTTATGAAAGAGAGACTTTAATGCTTGATGAAAGTTACGAAGAAAATCGTTTCTTACAAATTGGAGACAAGTAGGTAAACATTGTGGTGAAAACATGGCTGGAGCTGGTTTCTATAACCTTGAAAAAGACAATGCTGTTCGATGTGCTTTTTGCCGAGAGGTATTACTAAACTGGAAGGATGAAGATGAACATCCGATGAAAGAACATGCTAAAAGTTTTCCGTTTTGTCGATTTGTTAGAGGATTTAATACTCACAATCGTGTGTATAGACCTAGAAAACTACTCGCAGATGAAATGAAAAACATCTCAATTGTCAAAAGTTATACGATGGAAGAACAAAAAACTAGAAGAGGAGATTTAACTGCAGAAGTATTACCTCTAGGTATATCAATTGATCGTGCTGGTACACCTCGTTTTGCTACTGAAACATCTAGAGAAGACAGTTTCAAACAATGGAAGGGTAAAGTCTCCATGAAACTCCTTTCCAATGCAGGTTTCTACTATACTAAGTTCGGAGATAGTGTAAAATGCTTCTTTTGCTCAGGTGAACTTAAAGAATGGGAAGAGAGTGATCTACCGTGGGAGGAACACTGTCGATGGTTCCCTGACTGTTATTTTTTACTCGGGAGTAAAGGTGAAGAGTATGTTGAGGATGTTTACATGCGAACAGACAAAGACAAAAGGTGTAAGCGAGGGGTTGAAAAATATCGAGAAAAAGTAAAACAAATAACGCTCAACAATGACACCGAAGAAATGAAACTTATTTGCAAAAAACTAGGATACAGTCAAAACGATATCGAACAAGTTTTAGTGTTAAATGGAAAACCCTTTGAGCAAATAGGTTTTATGATTGAAGCCTTACATACTTTTGAAAATGATTTTACATCTGTTGAGAATTCGTCAACACTGTTAAAAAATGATGCTAAAACAATTGATTCATTAAAAAAAGATAGAGATCAGACTAAGCAAAACAAACTTGCTCAATGTGTGTCTGAGTCACATGAAAAAAAAGTAATTGCAAATCATATCTCTCTTCCATGCGGTCATCTCATTTACTGTAGTGAGTGTAAGGAAAAAGCACTTACTGAATGCTCATCAGAAGTAAAACCTTGTCCAATCGATGGTTGTCAGGTTGAAATTAAAGCATTTATGAAGATCTACATGAGCTAGCATAACAATTAACCTCAAAAAAAAGAAAAAGTTATGAATGATTAAATAGGTATTTCAATTTGAAAACGGATCATTCGCGTTTTGTAATTTAACGGAATAACAACAAATATGTTACGTGTTGAAGACTTTGCGCACCAAGAAGCTTCCGATGCTATAGGATCTAAGACTTTCTTGGCTGAGGTTTCTGATGAAATGTTGAGGATTTATTTTACGGAAGAATGTGTATACTGTGTACTAGGAGGAAGTTTTTACAAGCAAGCAACCAATCTATCACTGCTAAACTGTTACTGTTCACACGTTGATGATAAATGTATCACTTGTAAAAGATATGCTGAAATGGTTGAAGGTGCTACACCTACCAAAAAAGAATTGGGTGACGCTATCGACTGGATTGATAGAAGACAAGTTTTGAAAAACGCTAAAATGGGTTTTTTGGTGCATGATGAATGGATTAATGCTTTTTTGGATCTTTCCTCTGATGATTTGAAGTCTCCCTTTATGTTAACAAATTTGAGAGCACGATTAAATCCCTACCTATTACCTGCTAGTCAGAGCAAACTGGCTTATCAACGTCTAAAGGATAAATTACTTGCGATAGCAGAAGGATATCCATATGCTTATACTCCTGATGAAAAAGAAGATTCAGTCAACCCGATAATACCTATTGATTCAACAAGTATATCTGAGGACTCATAAAAGAACTGCTACAAAAAATGTTGCTTCATTTATCTCTGAACTACAGAAGAAACATGAGTGGAAAAACTGAAGGATTCAAGTCAATTGCTACATTGGCTGATTTTGTTCCTAAGTTCATAAGGACTTATTTTGAACACATTCCTTTAGAGCGTTCGAATCCTCTTTTTGTTCAACTCATCACCGAAGAAGTATTTTATTTTGTGTTAGGATTCAATCTAGTTCGTAAATCAATACAAAGCATGCTTTTGAGCTGTAATTGTATTTCAAGAGCAAATCCTCTCGAATGCTTAAACTGTTCTAGGAGCTTTGATCCAAAAGTATGCTGTCCGCAAGACAAGTTGATAGATTTCGAAGATCTCAAAAGAGCGATCGAACTGATAGATATTAAGCAATGTTTGAAAGATGCTGAACTGGGTGATTTGATAGATATTTCGATTTTAAGAGGTTTGACTTCATTTCGCTGGACAGGAACACATGTTCTTTTGTCTCAATCTCGATTGGAACCATACTTACATTTTGGTAACCACTTTGATGAGATTGTTTTACATCTTCAAAATCAGCTCAGAGAGCTGAACAAACCACTAGCCACTTACGTATAAATAGAAAGAACATCAAGAAAGAAAGTATTCAACTTTCAACACTGAAAGCAAAAACATTTTAAAAAATGAGCTGCGTATTTATCTTGCTATTAGCACTAACATTTCCCAATGTTAGTGGAGTATTCTATACCAATGAAATTGATGAATGTATAGCCGGAGTTATGGATAAAAATGATGTCTTGGTTTTTTCACCTTTCGAAAGGACTATACGATATAAAGATGAAAATGGAACAAACTGTGTGCGACTCTACCCTCCTGACTTATTATATTGTGGTTTTTTCATCCCTCAAAGCGCTTCTTGGATCTGCAAGAGCACAACTTGTGATTCTTCAACAAAATACGTTTTGAATCAAGAGGAATGTGAACTAGGTATTACAAATAATACGGAAGGACTTACTCAAAATACAAAAGTATATCGAAATGGGAATTTATGTGCATTTCAATACATTGGCGGACGTGTGATCTGTCCAATGAGAAGACGATTTATGACATACAAATTTGCATGCATGCCATGTGTTCATTCCGATCATTCGATCAACAAGGAACCAAAACCAGTTAACATCACTAACATCAAAGATTCATCACTTTCGACTTTTGACAGTTTCAAAACTAGTGGAGTGTATTATAGCAACAAAATTGATAAATGTCTAGCTGGAGTTATGGAAAAAAACGATGTCTTGGTTTTTTCACCTTTTTGAAAGGACTATACGATATAAAGATGAAAATGGGGAAAACTGTGTGAGACTCTACCCTTCTGACTATATATATTGCGGTTTTTTCATCCCTCGAAACGCTTCTTGGATCTGTAAGAGTAAAGATTCTACAGATACCAAGGAATCAATTTCAGCTAACATCAATACCATCAATGATATCGAAATTCCAGCTAACATCACTACCTTCAATGAGGAATCAAATCCAGCTAACATCACTAACATCAATAAAATCGAAGGTGTGAATTCAACATTTTCGAGTTTCGACAGTTTCAATGTCAGCGAAGTATTTTATGCCGACGAAATTGATGAATGTATAGATGGAGTTATGAAAAAAAATGATGTGTTATTTTTTTCACCTTTTGAAAAGAGTATTCGATATAAAGATGAAAATGGAACAAACTGTGCGAGACTCTATTCTTCCAACTATTTACATTGTAGTTTTATTATCGCTCAAAACGCTTCTTGGATCTGCAAAAGCAAAACTTCTACAGATACCCTGACCTGTAATACACCAACAAAATACACTCTGAATCAGGAGGAATGTGCAATAGGGGTTAAAAATAATACGGAAGGTCTTACTCAAAATACAAAACTATTTTGGAATGATAAATTATGTGTATTTGAATACAACACCTCACGTTTGATTTGTCCACCAACAGAAGAGTTTGAGTCAACCAACTTTGCCTGTGTGGAATGCAATCATTCGACCAATGAGAAGCCGAAAATAGGTACTATCATCACTAACATCAATGGTATTGAAGGTGTAAATTTGTCATTTTCGAGTTTTGAAAGTTTGAAGTCTATTCAAAACAAGATTTTCATCAGCATCACATGTCAAGGAGATAACAAAGAGAAATGTGATCCCAAAGTTATATATATAGAACTTTAGTTGGAGCATATTAACCAAAGTCCACCGAAATGCAAGACAGTTAACTCTAAATGATGAAAGCATAAACTAGGTTAAAAGTCTCTCTCTCTGAATAAAGATGAAATATCGAATCTATCTTCTATTATTCCCAATCCTAAGCAGTTATTGCCTTGCAACAGAGATTCGACCATTCACTTTATCTCATAGAGCGTCTGGATGTTTTTCGGGACCTCTTAATATGGAGGCGGTTAATTCAGTAACTCATATTTTAGAAAAAAACTTAAAATATCATATGCATACACTCACATGTTTCATGCAGTTTTCTCACCAACGTAGAAGCTGTGACACTTATGATATGTGGCCTCAACAATACTTTGTTTGCAAAACCGATGAAGCTTTAAATTACATTCGTTTATACGATGAAGGATTACTACCTACGATTCGAAGAACAACTTCAACAATCACCGCAACTCCGCAGACGACGACAACAACAAAAATTACAAACGAGTCACTAGTTCCAGCTTTATCACCATCAATTCCATCTCTTCCACAAGCTCTGGGTTTAGTCGATTTAATTTTGGAACAGCCAAGCCCTACAAACTCTACTATATACAAAGAAGAAATCGAAACAACTACTGATTGTGTGTGTGATAGATACATCATATGCGAAAACAATTCAGCTGCAATTACAAGTTCAACACTATCGATTTATAGAGTTTTTATTTATAATGACTTGGAGGATTTTTCAAAACTTTCTCTATCTATATTGGAAGATAGTAAACTTAAACTTGAAGAAAATCTTCTCATCGTCATTGAACCTGAATGTGATGATATTTCTTGTAAAATCATCAAATACTTTACAAATTAAAAAGTTTTTATAGACTTTAACACTATATATTCAACCTATTACACTTTATTATGATATATATTTTATTACATTCTCCAGTAAGCAATTAATGTAATACTTATTATGTAATAACAAAACTATAACAATAACTATATCGTTGTAGATGGTTATATCATATACAAAAACAATTCAGTAGCAATTACAACTCCATCAAAAATGTTGTCATATGAGTGCCATACATTCAAAATCTATATGCCATATAAGTTCAAATCAAGTAAAAAAATAATCAAAACTCAAATGCCACTTAAATGCCACTCAAATGGCACTCAAATACCCCTCAAATAAAATACAATATAAACTCGGCGAATCCACCCAACGTCGTAACTCATTGCATAACCCCCAAGAACTAATCCACAAAAAAACACTTGGTAGGGAGATCTGCTCATATATTACTACTAATGCTATTTGATCAAAACAACTAATGAGCAGCAATGTATATTTGAGCAATTACACTATTATTTTCTTGCAGAGACATTGAAAAGATTTGGCCCACTGTCTTATTTTTATGCATACAGTATCGTAAAGGATTTGTCCGTGTATAGCCACAGCACCTTCACCGGTCCACTGTTTAGTATACTGTCCTAGATTATTGAGCCCTAGGACTTTTTGGTAGCGTGGCCAATCTAGTGCCAACTGGTTATACAGTATATATTAGCCGGTAGTGTAACTACACTTTCTCAATACGGAGACTTATTACTTCTTAATACGTGGATCTGTTACACAACACACAGATCCGGTTTCACTTACTTCTCAAATTTGTTTAGCAAACCCATGTATAAATTTTAGCAATTGTGTCAGGCAGACTTGTGATGACAATTTCAAAGAGTGTACGCAATCGCTAATGGTGTAATTATCGACAAAGTTATTCTGCTTCACAAGTTGCACTGCACAAGGAGAGTTGTAGTTATCAACAATAATATTTTCTGTGTAAAGATACAACGCTTACAACGAGAGGTGTTTCAAAGTCTAAATAGTCCACAATGTTAGAACCCACTAATACTTCCAGTCAATAGTACGAGGATGCAAAACGTTTCCCTAAAGCTTCCAATGATCAACTCAAAACAACTACTCCAAGAACTCTGACTGCCGGGCGATCTGCCGTAATACTTATAAAACAATATGCAAATAAAGCAGTTGAAAACTACAACACGTGGTTGGATAAAAATAGCATAATATGAATGGCAGAAAAAACTAGGACACTACATTCAAGCACTATAGCGCTAAGCATAGACATGCACGTATAATATAAGCAAGCGCATTACGAACGACGCAACAAATTACAATAATAATAATTAATTAATTAAAACAAGATGGCTACTGGAACGATCCTAGTATGAGTTCGGCCTGTAGGAACGCAGGCTCCTAGGGTTACCAGGCACCCAAGATAACATCTGCTTCAGTAAGGTAAGGTAACTCCTGGCGCATCTGGCCGCACACAATATCTCATATAATTCCATTACAGTATTATAATTATTGTAATAAGATAGTATGATCTGTCAGGGACCAACCTACTTATCAGTTAAAGATTTTCCCTATTCCTTAAAACTGCTGAACTTTCTGAAAGCTTGTGAAATTTGAATAACGACCCAAAAACATGTTGACTTTACGTTCACTTTTACATTGAGTAAAAACTTGACCTTGAGACAGCTTAGAGTTAACACTGTTTTAGTTAATACTGTCCTTATATTTTGTTTGACATTGTAAGTTTTTATACCCTATCCCATATTTATGCTGTGTTCATCACAGCAATTGGCTTTCTGAGCTAATAAATGACTTGTTATCTCACTTTGCATCTACACAACCAACCACTTCATCTATTCCCTAAAACCCAGTTGCGACAACTGGAACCAATGGGTCGAATGTATCTCCCTTTTTCACAACCTCACATCACAGGTATGTACTACTGTGGCACCCAGAACATCCAAATGTTATATTACATGGTTTGGTGCAGGTGGTTTCTTTTGCTAACTCAATAATTTATATTTAATATTTCTATAATATATTCATCATCAATTCACATTTACATCCTTGACGTGAGAACGCATTTCCAGGCATCTCAGAAATCATATTTTAAATTTCCTCTGCTGGCGTGGGGCTCTTGCAGGGGAGGGGTGCCCGCACCCCTTCCCCTCCCACCCTCTAACCATATCAAGACCACCGTTCACTGAAGTTGAAAGTCTGTCACTGCTAATATAAAAAAACATAAAAAATAATTACTTAGTTGATCATACATTTGCAACAAAATTAAAACACACAACAAACTGGTCCACACAAAAAGATAATATTTTGGGTTACCATTGTACCTAGTGCCAAAAAAGCACTTGAAACCAGGAGACCCTTGTTGTCTTTAGACACCATGACAGAGTCCTGCTCCTATTGCTCTACTTTTGTCTTGGCTCAACAAACAAAATTTTCCACAACATTGTTCAACTTTATTTCTTTAATCGATGCTCAGCACAATCTCCTCCCAGCATTTTTTGTTCTGTTGGTTCGGAATACATTGAGGAGAGTCATCGATTGTATACGATACCTCATACATCAGTTGAAACTTTCTTTTATTGACATTGACAAAATTCTTTGACTCAATTTTGACATCGGAAGTTGAATTGGAATTTTAACACGAATAAAAACCTTGATTTTGGAGCATTTGATAAGCAGGGCAACTATTACATGGTTTTAGTTTCTCATGCTCAACTTAAACTTAATATGTCAATGTTATGACGAAGTAAGGGTTGAAATGGGAGAAACCAATTCACCAAAAATCCGAGAGTTGTGTATATCTATCGTTATGCACCTACCATTGGGTTCCCAATAAATGAAACAGTTAAATCTGCATCCAACATATCTATATCTATGTTTAAAACTTTTAAATAGATAAAATATGTGTCTTAAGTAAGAATCCGAACTAAAACAGCTAAAAGTTGAGTCTATGAAAACTTCCAAAGCTGCGTCTACATGAGTGCAACTGCGTCTCATAATCTGATGGTGGCAAATGCAGTTGCAAGTTGCCTTGATGTAGTTGCAACACATGCAAACTTAGAGTTTACGTCATTTGAGGTGTCCAATCATCATAGCTAGGGGTGGTGAGTTGAGATATAAACACTATCAGTACTCCACCATGTAGCAATCATCTATTCCTTCAGAGAAGTTTTGTTTAACTAGAACATGAAACTTTGACTTTTTTGTGAAGAAGCTTATAACCTTCATATAAAAACTAACCCAAATTTTTGTAGATTCTGGCAACTAGCCAACCATCAGAGGACCCAAATCATTGCCCTCACCTGTGGCGCCACCTGTGGCGCCAACATTATCTTTATTGTTATTTTTCTATTTTTCATTTGTCACAGTCGCCACTTATATTTAGCATACAGCTCTGTTCATAAATATTTGTAACCATCTCATATTACTTGCAATGATGAATTTTATTTTATTTCCAATGTCTTATTTTGCTGTAAAGAAAGATTTTTGTGACAGCAATTAGGTGTGGCTTGTATAGTTGTCTCCTTTTTTGCCCTCGTTCGCCCGTTGTACAAATATCCATGACTTTTATACAAAAATAAAAGTGACAAGGCATTCTCGGAAGATTTTTTCTGTTGTGGAGCTACTACGCACTAAAGCTTGCAACAAACGTTATATCCATAGCTAGAGCGATAAGGTGAAGGTCTAACCAACCAAATCAGGATTAAACAATACCATTTAAAACACACTGCTCCGTGCATAAAAGCCTGGCACAATGAGCAGAGTGGGTCCATTGGTACAAAGTGACAGGTGAAGCAGGTAGTTTTATTGAGAAGCGACTTGACTGCCAATCCACAGACCAGAAGGAAAGTCATAAAATGTCTGTTGTATTCGTTGGCCATATCTTCTTTCATCTACAGTCTTACTTGTCTTGAAAGGTGCAGTTTGAATTTCCATCAGAGCATCGTTTTGTCTATCAAATACGTGATTGTCTTGATGAAAGCCAATCATAGAGTTGTCCTGTGAATAAATCACCAAAGTGTCGTTTTTACGTAGCTGCACTCCATTAAAAACTATCAGACCAAACTGGTCTTTTGCTTCTAGCTTTACCATGCCTTTGAGTTTGTCTAGTGGTGTGCATTCCATAGTAAAACAAACTAACTGCGATTTTTTGTGGGTTACCTCATAAAAAAACTATATTTTTTTGTCTGTTGTATCCTGCAGCTTTCGTTTCAAATGCTTCTTCTGTATGAAAGAGAGGCTTGAGGTAATTGCCCATCACCATCTTCCTCAGAGGATGACAGGAGACACAACTGCAAAATACTTCTGATATGATGCTCTTGGTGAGATTCTCCCAAAATTTTAGCACCGCCATGGAAAGAAACAACGAGTAAGCTAAAACTAATTTCTTCTCATTTATGGTTACACCTTGAGAGAATTTAACATCTAGAACTGTGGGAATGTAGTTACTAATTTTAGCAATTTCCTGCCCATTGCTGTTGGTGAAACTTTGAATGCATATAAAACCATTGTCTTTTGACAGCACGTTTATCTGTATCTCGTCTGCTGTTGATGTGCCATGCTTACTATTAGTTCCAGTAATTTTTTTACTATTTATGGAAACTATTCCAATTTCAACAGAATTAGATGACACTTGGTAAGAAGAATCGCTATTTGAACTTGTATCAAAAGCCACTGCCCCAAAAATATCTACAGCTCTCGCAACATATTTATGCTTTGTTATAAGAAATAAGACAGCTCTCGGGTAGTGAGATGAATCCAACAATCCACATCTGTTTCCACTAGGTTGATACCCACTGCGTTGTAGATGAAATGTTTGTTCATGATCACTATGACAGAACACTGATGGAACTATAGGCTCGTTCTCTATACAGTTTGCTTGAGACTTATCCATTTGTGATGAACCGTTATCGTTTAGTTTTATTTCTCTAGACACTTCAGGACTGTTTTTTATCATATAGTCTCTTATATATGTCAGTGATCTCTGAATAGCAAAACTTATGGTCAAAGCCTTCATTTCTACAGAGAAGTCTTCAGGCCAGGAGATTGTAATCAGGCCAGGGGTGACAAGCATAATACAGCTTTTAATCCTGAATCCATCAATAGTAATCTCAATGTCACAAGCGCGTGTGTCAGACGATGAATACATTTTATTTTCTTCAATCCTACCAACAGGCAGCTCTGGTAGAATGTACACTGTGATTGGATGTTCTACAATCTCTGCTCCTCCCACACAAAAACTTCTTACTTCCACAAGAATCTTTAATAACCAGATCATAAGAGTTGTCTACCTTACAACAGTATGTAGTTGACTCCGAAGAAACCATCTCTAGGAGAATGTTCTGGTTGTCTACAACCGCTCTCATCTCCATATTAGTACATTCTGTGAGATACTGTAAATACGGGTTTGCGGCCATCCTTGAGGCCTATATTATGAAGTTTACGAATTGTTTGAGTTGCCAGCAGTTCAAATAGTTTATCTTTTCGAGTTTTCAATAGTTGGTTTCCTTATTCTGTGCACAATTATGATAAGCATCTGGTGTTGCATTCCTTAGGTCTAGTTGTACATATCGCAATAAATGTGTGGCGTTTAGCATTTTGAAAAAATTTTACGGTCAAAGATGGTTTTCCTACTGACCATGATTGAAAGATTATGGATTAGCTAGGAAGTGGACTTTTTCAGTTTAGGTTTCCTATTTCATTACTGGGCTAGAACTCAAGCATGGCTTACATGTTAAGCACTGATTGCAATGTCATCTGCTTTGTTTCACCTAAAAGCAACTCTAATAAACTCACTTGTATAACATAATGATTTGCAGTGTATGATTTTTAAAATCAACAGGAATTTTTTCATCACAAGATGCTAATTAATTAGAAAGTCAAATATTCAAAATATAATAGATGTTTCAGATGTTAGCATACCTGTGTTGCTGTCAAAAAGGGTTGAATAATGCCATTGTCAGCTAGTCACAGTTTTACACTAAATGCCGGACTCCCTTGACTTCTGACCTCTGATCAGTGGAGCCTTCAAGTGGTTCCAACTGTTGGGTGAGCTATGCTTGCGCTGTGTTCATTTGAGTTAGTAATACTTCTGTAATTGGTTTGTCCTAATTATTTTGTATTGCAGTTACAAAAGTATCTGGAAACCCAGTTCCTAATAATACTGTAAAGGATTTTTTCAACTGCCTTCACCGACAGCTACCAGAGAATGAACCAAACCAGCACAGTGGACCAAGTTCACTGTAGAGCGCTACTGCGAAAGTAGAGATGGCTCTTTGGGTAATGATCTACATGGTAAGACAGATCTGAATACTAGTGTGTGTAGACAAACTAGTTATAACAGGCAACCGGCCTGACGAATCACACAGGGTTGCAGGCTCAATGTCACTGTATTGTTAGCACGATACAGAAACTTGGCCATGACCTTTCTTAGTCAAGTGCACACCAAACTCTTCCCGTTAGGTTCACTACTATTCTGTTTATGCAAAAATTGTGCAGTTGAAAAGCTACAGACAATTGGGCGTACAAAACATCAAGACATTCCACTACGACTAATCATAAAGATGCAGAACAACCAGGAGCTACATGGATTAATAACACAAATAGACATAATGAGTTAGGCTACCGCAAGTAAGGCAGGAACTGTTTAAAGAAGCGGAATATCTCAACTATAGTCTTCTTTTGTACGGGGTATGGTACTATAGTACTTGGTTAGTCAGCCTGCTGACAGACTCACCAGCCGCATTAGGGGATTTCCCTTATAATATGACCAGTAAAAAGGCGTTGCCAGCTAATAATCGAGAGTGGCTATGTGATCGCTTCATATATAAGTATTAAACATAATGAAGTCATGTGGAACCAACAACAAAGTTTCATTGCGCAAAAATGACATTGTGTGCAAACTTTAACTTGCATATGCATACATAACTCTGCTAATTGACAACAAAAAGATGCAATAACAGTGAATGGAAAGTCAAGCGACCTAGTACCAGATAGGGCAGTGTAACTATGTATAATACTCCAACTAGCTCTGCCATTTACCTCATGCATTCAATACATTTAATTATATTCTTATTTGTTACTAATTATATCCGTCAATGCTATTTGCTTATCTTACTTCCACTCTGTGCTATCCGCCATTTTGCTAATTAGGCCAATAGTTTCCTAAGCTTCAGCCTATAAAAATTTAGATTTTTCTATACTCATTGTATTTTCACCATTGTGTTTAATCTTTCCACTTCACTCAAAAGAATTGCCTCCGTAGAACAGTATATAATACAACATATATTTTTGCATTAAAGCTACCAGTCTAATCCGCCTGAGCTGTAGGCTCCCTTTGCTAGTTTTCAAAGTCACTTGGACAAGTGGTGCTGCATGCCGGCGGTGTCAGTTTTGGAGAGAACCCGAGGGGTTGACCTTAGTTACATTTTTTTGGTATTTGAACAAAATCTACTAAAGTGGTGACAACAATAGAACAAGCGCTGCTTTCCCACGGTGTGTTACCAGTCATTTTGCCTTGGCTTGTGAATACTTTGCATGTCAGTTATTACCCAGTTATGCTACCGTGGCCTGTACATTTACTGCAGGCCAGCTGACATTTATTCTATCAAAACTAGTTTGTGTACACCAGCAACAGAGAAAGTCCCTGCAGGCTTGTAAAGTTGAATTTCGCCTTGCAGCAACCATTCCAGCTGTTTGTAAAGAGTGCAAGAGTTGCCATTGTGTGCAGTAGCTACACTGGATCTTACAGCAGGCTTGTAGAACTCAACTCTGCCCTGCGGCAATTATTGTTGTTCTGTAGTGACCACATTGCTTGCTCGTTGAGATCACTCTGACCATGGTGTAACCTATCACCCTGTGTTACACAGGTCCAGCAACCACTAC
This sequence comes from Cryptosula pallasiana, assembly GCA_945261195.1. NCBI lineage: Eukaryota > Metazoa > Bryozoa > Gymnolaemata > Cheilostomatida > Cryptosulidae > Cryptosula > Cryptosula pallasiana. The sequence continues at coordinate 11,026,438 of OX183132.1, forward strand.
CTGTAGGCTCATAAAGCCCACACCAACCTGCAGCAGTCAACGGAAGCTCTGCTACAGGCACCACAAGTTTCAATCTACCCAATACTGTCCTGTATGGTTCAATATAAGCCAGTTGCCATTGATAGAGAGAAACTCTTGCAAGAGCACCACAGATACCACTGCCCTTAGCCACTGTTGGCTTTCAGTTTACTTAGCTTGTAGCCCTTACTTCTGCCCTGTGTCCACACTCATGGACCACCACCACTGACTGTATTTCATGAAGGGCTCAAACACCCCGATACTGTCACTGTATCAGAGTTTTAGGCTTCCAGACCATTGAGAACCTTGGTGCAGACTGATCTTGTATTGGGTTACAATCTACTAGTCGTTGATTAGACCTGAAATTGAAAATCCCCCTCCGAATCGCCATATATTTTGATTGTGAGAGATTGTAGTGCTAAACTAGAGCCTGTTCCTAATTCCAAAGCTGCAGCAATGGACCATCTTACTGAGGCATCGTGAGGTGTTATGCGTCCACCCCCTGGCATGCCAGTCTTCAAACCCGAGAAGTTTGAGGGAACATATGATGTTGACTACTTCATCACATGGTCTGTTGAAGTAGATGAACCCACTGAGTGGCAGCAGCACACTGCCATGCATCGCTTGTCAAAGTTGTTCGGAGACAGTGGTCTAGAGTGTCAGAGCACAGAGAAGGGTTTACGCTGCCATGAGAGCCTGTTTTGGCTTAAAATAGTGAGCAGCTATGTTTCAACCGAGGGTTTTATGTTGTCTATACAATACCATGCTCCAGGAGGCGAACCATCAAAGTTGGATGGTTTGTTTACGCCGACCTTTCTAAACCTATGCAGATAAGGCAGTTGGATACCCTTCAGCAGCACTATGGGAGATGCTTATTTGCCAGAACACTTGCTAGTAATGCAACCAGTTGAACAGAAGGGGGTTTTCAGAGCCAGTCATGAGTACTTGTAAATTAGGTCACCCCAATAAGAGCGATATGCTTCTTTCAAGAATGGAGATGAAGAAACGGATGAAAAAACATGAGCCGGAGAGAGTTGCCGCCAAGTGACCCCATACGAGGACTCCAACACTGACCCCGTACACGGGAACCTACACACACCCCAGGCACCTACCACTCCTCAGGAAGCATATACACAAATTAGACCTTCCAGTACAATTTCAACTATATAGTAACCACTTCCCTCCAACAGAAAGTGTCCATTCCATGTCCCACCTCAAAGTCCCTGGTACAGTAAGATTTCCATTATTGAACAAACCTCTTTACTAGGCAGCCAATATATTTATATCAAGTTCTTGATGCAGATATCTTCGTTCTCATTATAATGGTCTACGGATGACAGGAGTTTGTGTTTCATTGGCAACAGCATGACGGTATAGTAATAGCAGTTGAACTTGGTGGTGGGACTCGAAGGTTAATTAGTAAAAGCCATGCTAAGGTTGGGAGAGAAGTGAAAAATGATAGTGGTGATTGTATTCGAAGTAGAAGCAGTTGGCATGTACTTGGGTTGCTGAGGTTATTGGGAATCAGAAGTCATCATGTCGACGAAATAAAAACAAAATCATTATTACAAAAAAATTTACCTAAAATACATTTTTTTGAAGTGGACCAGACAGCTACTCTTAATATATATTAGCGATTGGAAGTAGTATTACAGCAGCAGATCTCTGTCATGGAGTATAACGACAAGGTCTCCTGATCCCAAGTGCCATTTAGTTGGCACCAGTTATCATGAGAACCTGTGAGGTACCTTTTTTTGTGTGCACCAGGAGTTATAATTTACTTTTTAATATTATTGTTTAAACTAAATATTTATTGTGTAAGGTTTGTTTATATTGTGATTTGTATGTTGATTTAGATGCAGGGATTTTATTATTTTATAAATATTGTATGAGAACCTTGGTATTTTTTTGCACAATTTTTTATTGTTATTCAGTTTGTAATTGCACGACTGACTGAGTATTTATTGTGCAAGGAATGCTTTTATTCGGGGTTTGTATGATGATTTAGATTGGGGGGGTCTGAGTATTGCATAAAAATTAAGCGTTGTTTTATTGTATAACTTTATTATATAAGAAGAAACATAATAGATGTGTATTGAACATCTCAACCGTTACCTCAATAGAACGGACAAAACTATTTGCCTCTTTATTTATTTGTAGGTATCCGTTTAACTGTGGTCGGATTATATACCAAAAGTTCTTAGTCCATCTCCATTGAATTAGATTTTAAAAAAGGGTTTATCCTAAGCACTCATTTTTTATTTTCTTTAAATACCTATCAATATCCATAACATTTGTCATCCGTGAAATAGATTGAAAATTGTTTTTGTTCATCTCCATAAACAGTTCAACAGCATTTTCTTGTAGACACATGCTCCAGACATACTGTTTCTTAGAGATTTCTTTGTGTAGTTCTCCTATATTTAGCAATGTGTTGTGCTGCAGAAAATATTATTGCCTGAAATGTGAACAGGTATACCGACTTCTCTGGAACGATCATATTTTCTCGTATGTATTTTTGATAGATCTCCGAAATAATATCTTTTACATGTAGTGGTTTTGGTCATATTGTTTCTAAATTAAGAAATGTTGTTTTGTCGCTCTAAAAAATTGATTTTTTGCGCGAAAATCCATTTATAATATATATAGATTTTCCGCTTTGGTAAAACAAACTTATCCAATTTCTTATATGTTCAAAAGGACTTTATGCGCGGAGACTTTTCAGTGTTTTCAGCTCATGTCTATCAGTGCAGTTTTACCTATTTAAGAGGCCCTGCTTTTACACAGAAAGCATCCATTTCAACAGCAGTGACTGAATGAACAATATCTACTACACCATCTACTACAACTACTAGGAAGATTCTCTACATTAATATAATAAACTTTAATAAATAATTATTTAACACTAGTTGAGACACTCAACTTGCTGCGCTATGGAGCAACCATCTTTGAATTAATTACGATTAAATAATAATCAAGAACTCATACTTTCATTTATTTTTTATTTTTACAATGACTGGTCAAGACGCTAAAAGTAAATTGATGATTGAAGAGCCAACTGAGTTGGGAGTTTTTGTATTGTAGGATTCACCTTAACTTTACAAAGATGCAGTTCAAATTTATCAATTCTAATCTTCGCTCCTCCTGTAGGTGCCCTCACCTTCAGCAACAAGGCTAGTTTGCTGGAGACAAGCTCAAACTTCAGCTGCATACTAGGACCGGGGAATTATTAGTTTGTTTTGCTGAAATAATGCGAGATGAGGTTTTCCAGTTAATTCTATTACCTCCCCATCTCCTGATTAGAGCTCTCCTCTTTTTCTTATCCGCAGTTT
>OX183132.1:11029987-11065505 GCA_945261195.1 Cryptosula pallasiana
CTCCCTATTTATAAAGTGTTCTTATTCAAGGTATAAGTAGAAGTAGAACTTAAAAAAGTGTTGAAATTTAGATATGTAAATTAAATTAATGAATTGTCAGTGGTTGTGAAAGAAAATGTAATCAGTCCAAAGTTCAGCTGCTGAAGCATCTGTCAGATTTGTTGGCTTTAGATGACACTTTTCATTTGAACCTGTAAAAAAAATAAAATTAATTGTAGTTTAAATAGTCAATAACTTTACTTTTTGAGGCAATTTACAATTATCATGATCCATGGCCCTCCATGGTTGTTTGTTTGTATCTAGTAGAGCAACGAACTATTAATTGATTCTAAACTGTAGATTGCGCAGGTATAAACATACATAATGCAAAACTGATAGTTGGTTTCTGAGTATCTTTTTCATGTAAAAGAAACCAAGCTACTTGTCACCTGTTTTGTTTAGATTGCGTACCAAATATTCAATGGAGCCTAAAGAACAAAATTTGTTAACACAATATTTCTAACTTCCCAAAACTTTAGACGCTTGTGCTCGGGAGATATTGTTACCTACCATTGTATGGTATTGGAATTTGGATAGAATCAAGCTCACTTCTCCTGGAACTAGAATTTTGCGCAGCATCTACAATTAAATCAAAACATCCTGTCATTCGATTTTATCTTGGAGGAAATGAGAAACCAGCAATAAAGCCTCTGACACCAGAAATGAATATAAGCAATTACATATTCTCAAACTCATTATTGTTATTGTACAAAAAAAATGTTCTGAACAGTGCCGATGTATATATTTTGATTATCTACTATCTCACACTTTGGCCAACATTACCCATATCCCAGCTTAAGTGGCATCTGATTTTAGTGATGTGCACCACAAGCGCAGCTATAATTGCTTCAAACTTTACTCAAACCTTAGCCAATTTGAGGGCACCGAACTTCAATAGCATTACACAACAGCATCATTTAGAGAACAAAGGAGATAGTCTTGTCTCAAGGATAGATTTTGGGTTCCTTTGTCTATTTAAATGCCAGTTCATTATCTGTGGCAAAGAAGTTATGTAACTATACTGAGTGGTTACACAACAGCTAACAACTTCAGTCAACTTCAACTAAATATTGAATGAAGCTGTCTCTCAATTCCTTTTGGTAAAGTGCAAACTAGATTCAAACTATCAAATAGAGGACAAGGTAATGTCCAAACTTCTACACTGACAACAGCAATTCCAATCATAGAGTAATGCTTAGACTAAAAAAATGGACATTACACCATCTGTGATAACAAACTAATGCTGCAACTTTTCAGCAAGTACTAGAGTTTTGAACGAAAAAAGTTTTAGACCCAAAACGCACAAATGAAACCAGTTTTCAAGCAGAATAAGCATTTTGAAGCGTTTTCTTTTACCTGCTCAGCAATCAATTACAGTTTTTGTTACATAAATTTTACCAACAAGTGATGCTCTATTTTACATACACTATTGAAAGCTTGGATGAGTCAAAGTTTACAAAGTTATGTTATTCGTTAAAAGGAGTCTATTGGTTTGTCGAGTTTGAAAGTCAAGAACAAAAGAACTGCAATCTCAGCAATGATCATTTGCTAAAGCGTTGCAAGTGACAGAAAAAGTGACTACACATTTGTGTTCGACAAAATGTGCTTGAAAGCAAATGTTGTGATGAGACTCCACATGGAATGCTAGTGTAACCACCTAAGCAGAAGAGCTAAGCAAACATTTAAATTCATTAAACAAACAATTGTACATTTATGGTTTGTCCATTTTGTGTTGTAAATACTCAACTAACTATGACCAACATAATTTAACTATCAAAACAACTTCAACATAATTTTTTCATCTAACCGATATGACAACATGTTTGTTAATGGTAGGTAAAGATAAAATAGTAACACTTATTTATGCCAATAAATTTCAACTGTCCAGCAACAATAGGCTTGCTAGTGTTGTTACTGAAGCAGGCAGTCACAAATTTACTTACTTCGATTTGTTTTAATGGATCAGTAATGGTAGCACTTGAGTATAGCTGGTAGATAGAGGTTCCGGTCAAAAATAATTTTCAATTGAGCATTCCCTAAATGCAACCAACACTTTTTTCAGATCAACTATTGTTAAAACACACCAAGTAATAGCAATGCACAAAATGATCTACTTGAAAGTTTAAATGAAATTGTGGGCGGGCCTAGGAGATCCAGTAGACTTTGATTGGTTAACGTTGTTACCATGACTATTGTCCATGTCTAAACAATCCTGTGCTGGGGTGAAATAGCATAAGTATGAAGGTGTCCATAAGTGTTTGTGAGCAATGTGATTAGCTCAATCCTCACTTGTTTCTCCATGGTTTGCAAGCACACAATAAAAAAAGTTGTAAAATAGCCAACATTGAATCAACGCTTAACTTGCATGGTACAACTGATGTTGAATGTATTGGTCTGTTTCACAATTCCAACTAAGTTGAGCAAAAAAGGTTGACCGGTTGGCTAATCCTCAAACTTGCTTTGACCTGAACTTTAGTATTGTTCCCACAAACACGCTAACCACTATTGTTGCTCAAAAGTTTCAACATAGTACAACTGATCGGTTTGACTGGTTGAAAAACCAAAGTTGAATCCACTCTGAAACCAATTTGGAAAAGATGTGGATAGTTCAATTACATTGCAATCTGAACAATCAAACAGCTGATTTTCCAAATCGTTGTTTCTCCGTGGTCTCAACGTAGTACAATCAACAGATTTGAGAGGTCAAAGAACAAACGTTGAATCAATGTTGAAACTAGGTTAAAAAATGAGGTTGAGTGTTAAACTAAAACTCACCTTGAACTTTGAAATGGTTTCCCTAAGCATGTATATCACTTGTGGGATCTCTCCATAGTTTCATTGTAGCGAAATTAACCACTTTAATTGATCCGAATGCAAAGGTTGAACCAACGTTGGAACAGCATTGAAACAACTATTGAGAGATGAGGTAGAATGTTGACCCGAAAGTGAGTTCAGTTTCACCAAAGACAAAATGTCAAACACTTCGGTTGAACATTAACCATTCCTTAACTTTGTTTCAACCTAAGCTTCAGCATTATGCCCATGAACATCAATTTGATCTTTGTTGTTTCTCCATAGTTTCAACATCATGGAATCAACTAACTCGCTCCGATGAAAAACCAAAGTTGAATCAACATTGAATCGAAGTTGAAAAAAGGTTGTTGATTTCTCATCTAAATTTCAACACAAACTTTAAACTGCATTCCATGTCCATATAGTTAACATATGTTGCCTCTTCATAGTTTCAACATAGTACAATCAACAATTTTGAATGATCTAAAAGCAAACATTGAACCAACGTTGAAACAAAGTTGAAAAGTGGCAATGAAAGTGCAACCAAAGTTCAACTTTGCTTCAACGTTGAAACAAGGTTGAAAAATGAGGTGGAATGTTCAACGGATATTCAACTCTAAATCAACGTTGAATTAAGGTAGACGTCGGTCGATTGCAAAATAATTATAACCTTTTGTTATTTTTTAAACTTTTATGTAAAAAAATACACTGATTACACCAAAAAGTCCTTTTTTTAATCCGAAATATATATATAATTTAAAAATGTTTTACAAAAAATGTATATGAATTGATCATTTATGTGAAAAACTAAACATTTTTGTAAAATAATTATAACCTTTTGTTATTTTTTAAACTTTTATGTAAAAAAATACACTAATTGCGCAAAAAAGTCCTTTTTTAATCCGAAATAGATATAATTTAAAAATGTTTTACAAAAAATGTTTATGAATTGATCATTTATGTGAAAAACTAAACATTTTTGTAAAATAATTATAACCTTTTGTTATTTTTTAAACTTTTATGTAAAAAAAAATACACTGATTGCACAAAAAAGTCCTTTTTTTTAATCCGAAATAGATATAATTTAAAAATGTTTTACAAAAAATGTTTATGAATTGATCATTTATGTGAAAAACTAAACATTTTTGTAAAATAATTATAACCTTTTGTTATTTTTTAAGCTTTTATGTAAAAAAATACACTGATTACACAAAAAAGTCCTTTTTTTTAATCTGAAATATATATAATTTAAAAATGTTTTACAAAAAAAAAGTTATTAGTTGATCATTTATGTGAAAAATTGAACATTTTTGTAAAAATAATTATCACCTTTTGTTATTTTTCCAACTTTTATGTAACAAAATACACTGATGACACAACAAAATCCTTTTTTAATTCGAAATATATATATAACTTAAAAATGTTTTACAAAAATGTTCACAAATTTATCATTTTAAGGGGTTTTTCATTGTAAGAATACACAAAATTTTCACAAATCAACTTTTTAAAATTATGGTAAAAATTAATAAAACTTACCTATAGTGATATGAATCCCTTGAGTTATAGATTAGCTTCTCGAGAGTTTGTTCTCCACAGCCTTCTTTTTCAGCATCATCGAAGTGGTTGAGAAAATCCTCAGATTTTGGATTATCAGCCAGTTCCGAGGCTTGGACGAAGGCTTGATGAGCTGCGAGTACACTGATGTTGTAGAAAATTGAATTGTCTGCGTTTCGACTCAGACCCTTGAACAAAATCACTCCAAATCTCTCCGATGTCACAGCAGAAGCTATTTGATGAGGAATGCGCATATCTCCGATCAGTAATTCTTCATCTACAACACTTCTGTATTGAACTAGAAGAGTCTCTTCATTTCCATTCCATCGCCTGTCAGACTTTGTTATAACTTCAGGGTTTTGGAAACATATGACACTATCTGTTGGGAAATCCTGAAGATTAGCTACCTCGAAGTAAGCATTGATTTGTCGCATACTTTTTTCTGGTAATACATCAAACACATTCTTACACCTCAAAGTAGTTCCTGTTTCTGTAGCAGCACGAAAAATTGCTTTTCCAGTCTTTTCAACACCCATGTAGATCAAAACCAGCGGTCTTATTTGCGAAGCTTCATTGACAAGTAATCCTGCTGCTAATGGAATAGTGCTCTTCACTCTAACTACCTTTCCATCCTTTTTATAGTTGTATATGATGGTGCAGTTCGTTTCATCATGGAGCTCAACGGTTAACACCTGCATAACTGTAGGTATTGGTAAATCTTCAACTTTGACTATGTTTTCAATGTTTCTTCTGGAAGCTGGAGATAGAGTACTTAACAGAGAGGCGCTTTTGATGATGAGAGTTGCCAGAGTATTCAGACTGGCGCTTTGAAAGGGAATCATAGTGCGTTGAAGAAGTACATTGTCATCAATCACCTTCTTATCTTGTGAAGGTTTTGGTTCTTTATTCTTCAGTTGTTTTGTATTGACTTGTGTCGACATTCTAAAAGATAAAGTAAAAATCCATGTTATGATTTCTTTTTCAAACCAATTTGCAGATATATATACATATATATAGATATATATTTACTCAATATCATACCGCTGTTAGTATCTAAATCGATAAAAATTAAATTTATACTCAATCAAGTTGACTTACCTCCAAACAGAAAAGTCCTTCTAGCAGTTGTAGTAGATGATGTTGTAGTAGATCTTGCTCCTTCAGTTGCTAATGTCGAAGTGACTGCTTTCTGTGTAAAAACAGTGCTTCTTATATAGCTGAAATCATGCCATTTATCATAAGGTTAAATTAATGAAACATTGTTTTTACGGAAGAACACCAATGCTTTCGCGGGAATAAATAATTTATTTTCACGCGAATAGAACCCACTGCTTTCGCGGGAATAAACATTTTATTTTCATGTGTATACAAACCGTTGCTTTCGCGGGAATAAATAATTTATTTTCACGCGAATACAAACCATTGCTTTCGCGGGAATAAACATTTTATTTCACACGAATGGAAACTGATGCTTTCGCTGGAATAAAAAATTTATTTTCACGCGAATGAAAAGCAATGCTTTCGCGGGAATGAATAATTTATTTTCACCCGAATACAAATCAATGCTTTCGCGGGAATAAACATTTTTTTCACGCGAATGGAAACTGTTGCTTTCGCGGGAATGAATAATTTATTTTCACGCGAATACAAACCAATGCTTTCGCGGGAATAAACATTTTATTTTCACGCAAATGGAAACTGTTGCTTTCGCGGGAATGAATACTTTATTTTCACGCGAATACAAACCAATGCTTTCGCGGGAATAAACATTTAATTTTCACGCGAATGGAAACTGTTGCTTTCGCGGGAATGAAAACTTTATTTTCACGCGAATACAAACCAATGCTTTCGCGGGAATAAACATTTAATTTTCACGCGAATGGAAACTGTTGCTTTCGCGGGAATGAATACTTTATTTTCACGCGAATACAAACCAATGCTTTCGCGGGAATAAACATTTAATTTTCATGCGAATGGAAACTGTTGCTTTCGCGGGAATGAATACTTTATTTTCACGCGAATACAAACCAATGCTTTCGCGGAAATAAACATTTAATTTTCACGCGAATGGAAACTGTTGCTTTCGCGGGAATGAATACTTTATTTTCACGCGAATACAAACCAATGCTTTCGCGGGAATAAACATTTTATTTTCACGCGAATGGAAACTGTTGCTTTCGCGGGAATGAATACTTTATTTTCACGCGAATACAAACCAATGCTTTCGCGGGAATGAACATTTAATTTTCACGCGAATGGAAACTGTTGCTTTCGCGGGAATGAACACTTTATTTTCACGCGAATACAAACCAATGCTTTCGCGGGAATAAACATTTAATTTTCACGCGAATGGAAACTGTTGCTTTCGCGGGAATGAATAATTTATTTTCACGCGAATACAAAGCAATGCTTTCGCGGGAATAAACATTTTATTTTCACGCGAATGGAAACTGTTGCTTTCGCGGGAATGAATACTTTATTTTCACGCGAATACAAACCAATGCTTTTGCGGGAATAAACATTTAATTTTCACGCGAATGGAAACTGTTGCTTTCGCGGGAATAAACATTTTATTTTCAGGCGAATAAAAACCAATGCTTTCGCGGGAATAAATAATTTATTTTCACGCGAATGGAACCCGTTGCTTTCGCGGGAATAAACAATTTATTTTCAGGCGAATACAAACCAATGCTTTCGCGGGAATAAACATTTAATTTTCACGCGAATGGAAACTGTTGCTTTCGCGGGAATAAACATTTTATTTTCAGGCGAATAAAAACCAATGCTTTCGCGGGAATAAATAATTTATTTTCACGCGAATGGAACCCGTTGCTTTTGCGGGAATAAACAATTTATTTTCACGCGAATACAAACCAATGCTTTCGCGGGAATAAAAAATTTATTTTCACACATTCACCTATATAAGAGACAATGGTTTCAGACAGAAAGCATCCAGTTCAACAACAGTGAGCAAAGGAGCAACATCTATCTACTACATCTTCCATTGCAACTACTAAGAGTTCTCTCTTCATAAAGGTAAAACTTAAATTCAATTATTTCCGCTAGCTAACACAACTATCTGAAGGCTTTATGACATATCTATCTTTAAATTGATTATAAAGAATTGAACCAATTTTTTCTGTTTTTTCAGAATGAATACTCAAGTCGTAGAAAGTCAACCATTGTATCTAAAGTCGGAATCTCAGCCTGATGAAAAGGCAAGAATTATTAAAAAATACTATTTAACACCTGTTGAACACCTTTAATTATTTTAGTTATCTAATTATCGCTTGTATTTTAGAACAATGCAACAACAAATCCAATCTACTTAAAGGACTTCCTTCCAGAAATGTATCATAACTATGTGATAAATAATGATGTTGTTGAAGAAAAAGCTGTAGAACGTTTGACATTTCAAGTTATAATATTCTGTATAACTCAACACATGATGAGTATGGGGATGTGTTGTAAGAAACATGATATATCTACAGAACGTTTTGATGACATTATAAAAAACGGTTCCGAAATCGTTTTGTCAATGGTGGAAGTCGTTAATATTAATAATTTTTTAAAAGAAATTGAAAGAAGTGCTTGGAATCAAATAGTTTTCAAAAAATTATATAACATGACATGGAACAAAAAAACTTTTTATAAATTCAGAAAGCATATTTATAATTACGTCCAAATAGATAAAGCTCTATCCTCTTCTGTAGGTATTTTAGAACTAATGTTAGAAGCGTTTCATACATATTTATGAAAGATTTTTAGTTGTTTTTTATTATTTTACAATATTTTGCTCAAACTATTATATTTTATTTCTTACCAATTGAGATGTTAAAAGCAGTATGATATTGAGTAAATACATATATATATATATATATATATATTTGAACGCATCCTTTGTTGTTTGTCTCCACATCCCGATAGTTTAATAAGCACATTCTCAATCTACCATAACTCTATGATTTTAACTGCTTTTGGCATAAATACATATATATATATATATATATATATATATATATATATATATATATATATATATAAGACACTCTAAGTAATAAATACACTCTTAGCCACTCATGCAAATATTACCCTTTTATTTTTAGAATGTTATGGATGCTCTTTCTGAAGAGCTCCTTAGCACAGATCCATATCCAACAGAAAATAAAATGAAAAACGGCAAAACAACTCCTAAGAGAAGGAAAATTGCTCCAAAAAAACGAATAGTAAGGAAACGAAAACAAACAGTGACAAAACAAACTACTTCCGTTGCTAAGCAAACAATGGAGAGTGCAGCTATAACTCATTTAACAGTTGAATGTCTCAATGAAAGGAGAGCTAGGGAATTAGAAAAGTCTAAAGGTTCTCAAGTGATTGACTCACCAAAAGTCCCGATTTGCAAAACATTTGAAGATCTTCCTATCCCAAGCATTATGCGAGTGACTGGTGTGATACATCCATTAAGTAAGGAGAAGTGTAGATATTCTCAAGTACACTACCATGATCCTTCAGATATAAATGAACTCGAACCCAAAATACTCCTCTGTCCAGTTGAAATAGCTAAAAACTTCAACTGTGATAATTACCCCCCTCCGTTTAACGTTGTATATTTGGGTAGAAAGGGAAAACCAAAAAATAAAAGCGTTCTTTGGTATGATGTCAGACGTGTTACCAGACATCCTCTAAGCAAAAAGAAAGCTGAAGAGGAATCACTGTATTTGAGTACATTGACTAAAGGTCAGCTCAAACGCTTCTTGAACATCAACACCCTCAATAGTTTTCAACCCGGCGCTATTTTTCCTTACCAAGATGTTGTTGATAGATTCGTTCCTCATCGATTTAAAGGAGGACAGTCGAATGTAATTTGTATCCGTTATAGCATTGAACAATGCGGAGAAATGCTGTTGAAGACGCTTGCCATACCAGACAAATATGCTTCAGAAGCTAACCGATATACTCCAGGTGTGATGATCTACAGAGGAAAAACAACCCACGGAAAATTTAAGACAGAATACGATCTTTCATTTTGCTCTCCATACAGCCTCGGTCGAATGTATTGGAAACAATATTGTGATCAAGCAAAGCACAACAAAACAATATTAGAAATTGATGATGATGATGAACTTGAAGATTTTCTACGTGGAGATTTTGATGATTTTGAGACAGGATATGTTGCTGAAAAAAAATGATGAGATACATGATAAAACTCGGTGAGAGTTTTTCTCTGATCATTGTAAATAATACTTCAACTCGATTTAGATGTAGTTGTAGTTATTTCTACCCCAATAATTTTTTTGTTTTAGCGATGGATAGTCTATAATTCCAAAAAAACAAGTTGGACAATGTGACTCGGTGAGCCATTTCTATATAATGTAAACTATCCAATGTAACTAAAACTATAATTCAAACTCATGTAATTATTTTGAATTTTTGTTTAATCACTCTATACTAATACATAACTTTTTTATTTTAGTTCATTACGAATTCAAAAGCACATAAAACAGAAATCTCCCTTCTTAAGATATAACATCGCTACATCAAAGACATCATTGTAAAAAAAGACTATGTATTAATTGTTATTACTTAGTATTTACTGACTCTAGCTATATTATATGGAGAGATTTTCCCTACTTATTACACAATAAATGTATATATTCACATATTGTTTCATTTTTAATCACTGTATTTATTCAATGTAGATATATCTCCTCTCTCTCCTCTCTCTCAAGATATCATATGAGTTGGAATTACAGAAAATTATCAGACCTTAAATGTCTTACATTCAAAATCTAGAATCCCCATGAGTTATAATTATGTATACAGTTATGTAAAAAAATTGTCATAACCTAAATGCCATACATTCAAAATTTAGATGCCATATAAGTTCAAATTAAGTAAAAAAATTATCAAAACTCAAATGCCACTTAAATGCCACTCAAATGCCACTCAAGTACCCCTCAAATGAAATACAATATAAACTCGGCGAATTCATCCAACGTCGTAACCCATTGCCTAAACTCCAAGATCAAATCCACAAGAAAACACTTGGTAGGGAGATCTGCTCATATATTACTACTTATAGCCCACGCCAGCAGATCTGTTTGTGCGCTTGTTAAGGAAACGTCTCCTGCAAGCTTTTGTGTCTAACAAGCAACAAAGTGTGCTTAACTTCACCTCTGCGTATCAAGTTTGGCAGGTTACAGCTGACTAGATCTCCCTTCAAGTTGGTGGATCTTGGCTTGTAGTCTATACACCACCATTCAGGAAAGGAGCCATAAGTCTCACGCCGATAGGGCTCCCAACCTTGTACTGTGGTTACAGATACCAAAACCCTTATCAGTGTGTGAGTGATAAAACAAGCTACCAAGCTGTTAGAACGCTACACAAAGTAAACTCGTTCTAGTAGTGTTCGTTGAAGGCATAATAACGGCAAGGAAACGGCAGAAACATTTACAATATGAATCAAAGATTTTCATGATGATCATCTTCATTTTTTTGTGTAAATCAAGTATCACAGGATATCACAGGATGGAGCTTGGAGCAAAAAAAGAAAAAAATAATTGGCCTGGCTTTCTTCAGAAAACTTTGAACACTGTCAGTTTTCACGCGTGTAAAGTTTTTATTCGATAGTGTCAGTTAATAACAACACTATTCATCATTTTTCCCATATTTGTAATCAGTGAAACAATGGTTTCCTAAATGCGCATCATCAATCTCCTGGCAAGTTAGGTACCATTAGGGATGTCCAATACTTTAGCAATGTGTTTTTATTGCACCACTAGTTAGCAAGAGATGGTTAACAGTCAACAATAGCAAAGTTAATGCAGGTAACACGTTTCAATCACTCTCCTAAACACTGTTCTTGGTCTGATGTAATACTGAGACAAGCCCAATCACATACCTGCTAAAAATATGCTTTTGTACAATAGCTAATGCTTTAATTACAACGATTGCGTGGATGCTGAATGGTTATGCGCTCGTTATTTTATTATTGGTTATAACAAATTAGGAATTCATTATTTATTTTATATAACTTACTAGAATGTTCATTTGAGAAGATGAATGGTACACTGATGGCAAAAAACAACTCCTAATAGTTTAGATGTATATCAAAAAATGAGACATCTGTCCTGAAATTATCTTCCCCCAGATCATAGGCTAAAAAAAGACTATAGCAGAAATCGACATCCTGATGTCTCGTCTACGTATCTGTAAACTATTTCTGGTATTGGATCATCATCATACTTGTACAGGGTACAATAACATTTAACAGACATTGCAAGCATCATAAAGAATTGAAGGTATGAATATCGATGGTTGTATCTAGTGAGAGGTCTATAAAGCCTAACTTTGTGGTTGCCTGGGGTGATGTTGCCAATCCACAGACCAGAAGAAAAGTCATAAAATGATTGTTGTATCTTTTGGCCAAATCTTCTTTCATCCACAGTCTTTTTTATCCTGAAAGGTGCAGTTTTAGAATCCATCACAGCATCCTTTTGTCTATCAAACACACGATTGTCTTGATAAAATCCAATCATAAAGTTGTGCTGTGAATAAATCACCAAAGAGTCATTTTTGGGTAGCTGAACCGCATTAAAAACTATCAGTCCAAACTGGTTTTTTGCTTCTAGCTTTACCATGCCTTTGAGTTTGTCTAGCGGTGTGCATTCCATAGTAAGACAAACTAACTGTGCTTTTTTGTGTGTAACTTCATAAAAAACTATATTTTTTTGTCTGTTGTATCCTGCAGCTTTAATGTTGAGTACTTCTTCTGTACATAAGAGATGCTTGAGGTAACTATCCATCACCATCTTCCTCGGAGGATGACATGAGGCGCAACTGCAAAATACTTCTGACATGATGCCCTTGGTGAGATTCTCCCAAAATTTTAGCACCGCCATGGAAAAAAACAACGAGTACGCCAAAACTAACTTTTTCTCATTTATGGTTATACCTTGAGAAAATTTAACGTCTAGAACTGTGGGGATATAGTTACTAATTTGAGCAAGTTCCTGCCCATTGCTGTTGGTGAGACTTTGAATGCATATAAAACCATTGTCTTTTGACAGCACATTAATCTGTATATCGTCTGCTGTTGATGCGCCATGCTTACTATTAGTTCCAGTTATTTTCTGGTTTTTTATGGAAACTTTTCCAATTTCTACAGAATTAGATGAAACTTGGTAGGAAGAATCACTATTTGAACTTGTATCAAAAGCCACTGCGCCAAAAACATCTACAGCCCTAGCAACGTATTTACGACGTGTTAAAAGAAATAAAACAGCTCTCGGGTAGGGAGATGAATCCAACAGTACACATCTGTTGCCATCGGGTTGGTAACCACTACGTTGTAGATGAAATGTTTGTTCATGATCACTATGACAGAACACTGATGGAACTATAGGCTTGTTTTCTCTACAGTTTGCTTGTGATACACCCATTTGTGATGATTCGGTATGATTTAGTTTTATTTCTCTAGACACTTCAGGTCTGTTTTGTATCATGCGGTTTCTTTCAGATGTTAGTGATCTCTGAATAGCAAAACTCAAGGTCAAAGCTTTCATCTCTACAGAGAAGTCTTGAGGCCAGGATATTGTAATCAGACCAGGAGCAACAAATATCAAACAGTTTTTAATCTTGAATCCATTAATAGTAATATCAATGTCACAAGTGTGCGTGAGAGGCGCTAAATATATTTTATTTTCTTCAATCCTACCAATAGGTAGTTTTGGTAGAATATACACTGTGATTGGATGTTCTACAATCTCTGCTCCTCCCACACAAAACTTCATATTTCCACAAGAATCTTTAATAACCAGATCATAAGAGTTGTCTACCTTACAACAGTATGTAGTTGACTCCGAAGAAGCCATCTCTAGGAGGATATTCTGGTTGTCTACAACTGCTCTCATCTCCATACAACTACATTCTGTCAGATACTGTAAATACGGGTTTGCAGCCATCCTTGAGCTTATATTATGAAGTGTATATTCATCAATTGTTTGAATGGCCAGCAGTTCGAATAGTTTATCTTTTCTAGTTCGCAATAATTGGTTTCCTAATTCTATGCGCAACTATGATAAACATCTGGTGTTGCATTCCTTAGGTCTTGTTGTACACATCACAGGAAATGTGTGGCATTTAGCATGTCAAACAAACTTTGCTGCCAAAGATTGGCTTCCTACTGGCCATGATTGAAAGATTATTGATTAGCTAGGAAGTAGATCTTTCCAGTTTAGGCATCCTTTTTCATTACTGGGCTAGAACTCAAGCATGGCTCACATGTTAGGCACTGACTGAATTGCATTCTGGTTTGTTTCACCTAAAAGCGACTCCAAGGAATTCACTCATTTAACAAAATGCATTGCAGTATATGCTTTTTAAAATCAACAGGAACTTTTTTAATCACAAATGCTAATTAACTAAAAAGTCACTTACAGAATGTAAAGTATGTTGCAGATGTTAGCATCCCTGTTTTGCGGTCAAAAGGGTCAAATAATGCTGTTGTCACATAGTTACAGTTTTACACCAAATTCCAGACTGCTTTGGATTCCTGACCTCTGATCAGTGGAGCCTTTAAAGTCACATTTACACTAGGCGACTATGTCTCCATCTCCTTTGAAGTGTTGGGTTCGAGCGTCAAGTTGCAGCGTCTTCCTATCCATGTGACACAGTGTCAACGCAAGCATCACTTTTCAAAGTGCCATAAGCAATAAACACGCATGCACGCATCACATATTGAAAATTCGTAAACATGTAAACAAAAAACTACACACGCACAGATCTTTGGAGTAAAACTGTAAACATGAACTGCTAACTCCTTCATCAAATGATGTTATGTTTTGAAGGCAGAATCAGACTATTGAAATATAACCTCTGTTCTTTGTTTTGGATTTTTACAATCTTTTTTAGTATTTACATTTTGCTGAATTGCCATTGAGCAAAGGCAATCATTGAGCTAGTCCATTTTTTCATGTATATGCCAGTTTCCTTTTGAAATCATTGCTGCTGCAGATCCTGCTTCTGTGGCTGTTTGTATAAAGATTGGCCAAAAGCTGGTAAGGCCATACATGGTGCACACTTTGTGTGAAAAAGATACGCTATAAAAATAGCAATTGGAATCTTTGCTGGGAAGTATGATGCTGGAGATGGCTTTACCTACAGTTTGTGCAGTATCACCATTACTTTGAAATTCCAGGTAGGTATTACCTACCTGGAATTTCAGCGGCGACAGCGGCGACGACGACGGCGGCGACGACGGCGACGGCGGCGATGACGACGGCGACGACGACGGCGGCGACGACGACGGCGGCGGCGACGACGACGGCGACGATGGCGACGATGGCGACGACGGCGGCGACGACGACGATGATGATGATGATAATAATAATGGTATAAATATATAATAGTAATAATAATTATTATTATGTATAAAAAAAATAATGAATCATCGTTTTAGGAGTAGAATCTTATTCTTCCTGTCTATTTTTAACCATAATAATTATTAATTATAATAGTTTAATATAATAATACATCCTAAAAAGTATAAAATTAATACAAAAGTATAATTTTAATAAAAAATTATGATGTAATTATTTCGTTGTTTGTTATTTTATAATATAAACTTGAAACAAATAATAATTTCCGAATATATTATTAGATAATATTAAACCTATGTAATAATTGTTATTAACTTATAATGGTAGAATTAAAAGTAGTATATATATGGGAAATTGGAATGAACATAGACAGGAATGAACTTCGGCAGGAATGAGTTCACACACAGCTGCAATGAATGTAAACACATCCTGGAATGAATGTCGACATACCTGGAACGAATGTCGACTATGCAATAAACTAAAAAAATTCACGGATGTGTCTATGTTCGTGCTCGGCCATATATAACATATATTTTGACTTTCATTCCAGGAGTTGTCTACTTTGGGAAAAAACAATAACTTATGTTACTCCTGGTAGGAACGTCAAAACGGAAGTTTAAATGTTGCCAAGAATGAATGTCAACACTTCCTGGAATGAACACCAAATTTTTTTTCTCTCTATTATAGTTGACTTTCATTCCAGGTCTGTCGACGTTCATTCCAGGAGGTTTTTACGTGGGAATTGAAACGAAAGTAGACAGGAATGAACACCGGCAGGAATGAATGCAAACATAGCTGGAATGAACGTAGACACATCCTGGAATGAACGTCAACAGACCTGGAACGAATGTCGACTATGCAACAAACAAATGAATTTCGACTTTCATTCCTGGATTTGTCTACTTTTGTTCTTGGCAATATATGAAATGTCATTTGACTTTCGTTCCAGGAGTTGTCTACTTTGGGAAAAAATGGTAATTTATTTGATTCCTGGAACGAATTTCAAAACGAAACTTTATATGTTGCCAGGAATGAACGTCGACACTTCCTAGAATGAACGTCGAAATTTGTTTATTCTCTAACATAGTCGACTTTCATTCCAGTCTGTCGACGTTCATTCCCTGGTGTGTCTACTTTCCTTCCAGCTATGTCTGCATTCATTCCTGTCGACTTTCATTTCTGTCTACATTCGTTCAAATTTCCTATATATGCAAGCAAGTAGTAATAAAATAAAGTCTTGAATATAAAATATATTAACATTATTTGAACATCATCATTTTATATGTTACAATTAAAGTAATATGAAATTTAATAATATTAACATTATATACAATACATAACATGTATGTATTTTTTTGTATATAATACAGTTATTATATATTATTTATTAACATTCTTATATTTTTTGTAGTGGGCTTATTTATATATATCCAATATATATAGGCGTAATAAAAAAACAAAAGCACTATAGTATTAAATAATACTTTTAATAATTACATTCATGCCTAGTTGTATTAATCGGTATCCAGGAATTACATCTCATTTAGTTACTGTGTCAACGTTGCATTGCTTTATAATTGTTACACACACAATATGTTATTATTTAATATACAAATTGAATGTTTTGTTTCGGTTTGACATATACCATCACGCTGGTTTATTTTTGTTCCTCTCACCTCAAATGGTAATTTATATTCATATTGCAAGCAATGTCAGAGAAATAATCTAATTGATTTATCTGTTACGCCAGTCTTTTTTATTATATATGTAGACATATGCAAACAAAAGTGTTGATGGAATGTTGTGTGCTGACCATGCAACTGCAGGCCAATCTGCTGTGAATTTCAAATCCATGTAAAGATTGATAGTAAGTACCTAAAATCTAGCTTTGTACCACTTTGTGTAACTAGAAATCATCAGAACTACACACTTAATCAATCCATGTCTCCACAATGCCATGTCTTTGTACATTGCATTCTTTTTTTTGTCATTTCTCCGACAGAAGGTGACCAACCTGCAAAGGAAGAAGTGGAAAAATGTGACATCTTTAAACAAATGGCAAAGGAGTCCATAGAAATAAAATATCCAACTGTCGGTCAGAAGCCAGGCAACCGGTCCCGTATGATGAGAATGCTAGTCGAGATTCATAAAAAGCATGAAGCCGGATGGAGCATCTCATCCCTGAAGTCAGGCACGAAATATGTCAAAGCACTCACAGAAATTTTGTGGAAGTTGAGTAACATAGATTATTTAGCCGCAAAAATCAATTCTGACGTTTAGCCTGAAGTGAAGCCGCACAGTTGCCAATTTTAATCATATATCAATAACTATTTTGTGAACATCAAGAACTACAGCTGTACAATTTATAAGTCCACTAGTTTAGCATTACACCCAAAGCCATTATTTCACGATCTTTTAATTGACTGAGCGTATTAGTGCTGATTGTTTGATGTTCTTTCAGCAATTCTGCAGTGATCTTGGTACGGATGCTATGGAAACTTCTTTTGGTGTTGCAAACTTGACCTTTCATTGTGTCCTTGTCTTTACGGTGGTGAATAACCAATTTATTGTATATCTGAACTTGGCACCAGCGCTAGCTACTAACCAATACAACATTGCACTCTCTTCTCATTTCTTCATGAGCATCACCCGACGAAAGGTCTTTACTTGCTGATGCACCAACTTGCAGTCACCATACCTTACCTTTTTTTCAAGAATACATGTCTGTATTTAAAGGTTTTTAAACTTGGTGGTTTCGATCTGCTCAGTAATTTTCACCATACTGCTATATTTTTTTAGCTTGAATCACATCGTGAGTGTCAAAAATTTTGGTTTCTTGATGAGTACAAAGACTTGGAAGGACTGAATAACCGACAGGCGCATGCTCATGAAGCTGCATGTCTCAAAATGGAGGAACCTACAGAATAGTTCGCGTCCCTATATGGTTATATCAGTGTGGTAAGTGTGCTTAGACATATGTGGAGCTTAATGTTTCTAGGTTTTAACATAATGTCTTGATAATAATTTCATGAAAGCCGACTTGTATGTAACTAATTGATTGATACCCCATAGATCACCAGTATCCCAATATCTATTGCATATGAAGTAGAAAGTGCAATCCATTGTGGATATTGTAGTTTTGGATGGAAAAGGACAGAAGTAATAATAAGGGAGCAGATCTCTGTCATGGAGTCTAAGGAGAAAGTTATCCTGGTTCCAGGTAAAGTATACACCAGTTACCATGAATGTATGGTAATTTTATAGTGTTGAATGTTGATTAATACATTGTATGGTGTGTTGGATGTTCTGGAGGTTCTCCCGGAGGTTCTGCTGGAGGTTGTTCTGGAGGTTCTCCTGGTCCGTTGGGTGCCTTTTCGTGTGCACCAGCTGTTTAGAATGTATTTATTGGTATTTATTGGTACTTATTGGTGTGGTATGTTATTCCTCCGGTGACTTTTTGTGTGCACCAGGTGTTTCGAACGTTTTAGATTGTGAGGTTTGAGTATTGTATAAAAATGAAGCGTTGTATGATTGTATAATTTTATTACGTAACAAATATTACAAATACGCGTGAAAAACTTCTAATGGAAGTTCAAAAGAAAATATGGAAGCTTCTAGCTGCTCATTTATTTGAATGTAGTTGTAATTATGAGTGCAAAATAGTTGTAAAGTCTTTTTCAGTCCAATTCAACTTATACAATTTTTCAAAAAGTGCTTTATCCCATGCGTTTATTTTGATTTTTTTAAATAATCATTAATGTTTACTTTTTTTAACATTTTTAAAACATTTTGAAAATTGTTTTTCATCATAGTACGAAATATCTCCATACGATCACCTTCTTTAGCAATAGAAGTTTTGTATTTGATTGACAAAAGTTCTCCATATAGCACTCCCATGCTTGGCATGTGTTGTGTGATGCATGATATTATTGCTTGAAATGGTAATTGTTGTATCACTTTTTCCTGTACAATCAGATTTTCTCTCACACATTTGTAATATCCTAGTAGCTGTAGTAGATGTTGCTTCTCCGCTAGCTGTTGTAGAACTGGATGCTTTCTGTGTGAAAACAGTGGCTCTTAAATAGCTAAAGTTGCACTGATTAAACCCTATGAATACCATCTCGTATCAGCCTTCTTTATAATATATCTATGAATCAGCATTTTTTCACGCGAAGGAAAACCAATGCTTTCGCCAGAATAAAAAAGTTATTTTCACGCAAATAAACAACAATGCTTTCGCAGGAATAAAACAGTTATTTTCACGCGAATAAACAACAATGCTTTCGCAGGAATAAAACAATTATTTTCACGCGGATAAAAACCAATGTTTTCGCGGGAATAAAAAAATTATTTTCGCGTGAATAGAAAACAATGTTATCGCGGGAATAACTCATTTATTTTCAAGAGAATAAAAAACAATGCTTTCGCGGGAATAAAAGAAAACATTTTCACGCGAGTAAGAACCAATGCTTTTGCGGGAATAAAGCAGTTATTTCCACGCGAGTAAAAACCAATGTTTTCGCGGGAATCAAAAATGAATTTCCGCGTGAATAAAAACCAATGCTTTTGCGGGAATAAAACAGTTATTTTCACACGAGTAAAAAACAAGGCTTTCGCGGGAATATTTGATTCATGTAACGATTTGTTTGCATTCGCGTGAAAAACGAGGTTGTTTTTCATGTTCTATTCGCGTGAAAATAGTTATTTTATTCCCGCGAAAGCATTGGTTTTACTTCGCGTGAAAAAATGCTGATTCATAGATATATTATAAAGAAGGCTGGTACAAGATGGTATTCATAGGGTTTAATCAGTGCAACTTTAGCTATATAAGAAGCACTGTTTTCACACAGAAAGTATCTAGAATCACAGAAAGTTCTACAACAGCTAGCGGAGAAGCAACATCTACTTATACTAATACTACTACTACCACTACCACTACCACTACCACTACCACTACCACTACCACTACCACTACCACTACCACTGCCACTGCCACTGCCACTGCCACTGCCACTGCCACTGCCACTGCCACTGCCACTGCCACTGCCACTGCCCCTGCCCCTGCCACTGCCCCTGCCCCTGCCCCTTCCACTGCCACTGCCACCGCCCCTGCCACTGCCCCTGCCCCTGCCACTGCCCCTGCCCCTGCCACTGCCACTGCCACTGCCACTGCCACTGCCCCTGCCACTGCCTCTGCCACTGCCCCTGCCACTGCCACTGCCACTGCCACTGCCACTGCCACTGCCACTGCCCCTGCCCCTGCCACTGCCCCTGCCCCTGCCACTGCCACTGCCACTGCCACTGCCACTGCCACTGCCACTGCCCCTGCCACTGCCTCTGCCACTGCCCCTTCCACTGCCACTGCCACCGCCCCTGCCACTGCCCCTGCCCCTGCCACTGCCCCTGCCCCTGCCACTGCCACTGCCACTGCCACTGCCCCTGCCACTGCCTCCGCCACTGCCCCTGCCACTGCCACTGCCACTGCCACTGCCACTGCCACTGCTACTGCTTACTGCTACTGCTACTGCTACTGCTACTACTACATTGACTAAATCTCTCAGCAACAAGGTAAAACTTGATAAATTACAGTTTTTTTACTCATACATTATTTATTATACTAAAACAAATGAAAACTCAATCATCTGTATTTCTTTTTATATTCAGCCACAAAAATGGAAATAGTTAACAACGCAGAATCAGAATCTCAGCCTAAACCTTTGACTTTAGAGGACTTGATGCTTCTACAAAGCATATGCAATAAAAAAAAAAGTGCAGAGAGAGTGCAAATTTTCTCAAACAATTGTAAATTCATACAGAAAGACTTGATAAAACAGCTAAATAGTTTTCGAACTGAAGCTTTTCTAACAATAAAGCTCTTAGGGAATGATGTTACATCGGACATTCAGAGGTTACATTATCTATTACAACAACGACGACATCAACTAGAGCAGGTAAACACACCTATTTCTATCGAGCATGCTCGTAAAGAGCTTGCTCTAAAAAGAAAAACTATGCAGCGAGAGTCCACTCTAAGGAAAGCTAGAAGAGTAAGGACTCAACAACGTAAGGCATGACGAGCTAAAAAAAATCCGATTAACAGTCAATTTTTGGTGATAAAGTAAGAATTAATAAAAAATGCTATTTAGTAGGAGTTTGTAGTTGTTTTACATTTCTGTTTAATCATTCTATACTAATACATAACTTTTTATTTTAGTTCATTACAACATTAAAAGTACATTTTAGTTCATTACAACATTAAAAGTACATAAAATAGAGGTCTTCTTCCCTAAGATGTATCATCAGCACATCAAAGAAGATGATATTGTAAAGGTGAAGATAATGTATTGGTTGACATAACAAGTTGTAGTACTTTGTATTACTTATTCCTATACAATATAGAGCAGACACCACTCATTGAGATATTGACAATTGTAGATATATACAAATACATCTATTTTTTATATGTAGACTCGATCTCGAATGCTGATGATATCTCGAATGCTGATGAGTCTCAAGTGAATAAATGAAGTTATAGTACTTTGTATTACACAAAATTTACTGTAAATTTTAACCATCTAGAGGGCTAATGCTCTCCTCTCTCCTCTCTCCTCTCTCCTCTCTCCTCTCTCCTCTCTCCTCTCTCTTCTCTCCTCTCTCTCTCTCTCTCCTCTCTCCTCTTTTCCTCTCTCCTCTCTGTCTCAAGATACCATATGAGTTCGAATTATGTAAAAAAATTATCAAAACTTTAATGCCATACATTCAAAATTTAGATGCCATATGAGTTAGAATTATGTATAGAATTATGTAAAAAAAATTATCAAAGCTTGAATGCCATACATTCAAAATCTAGATGCCATATAAGTTCAAATTAAGTAAAAAAATTATCAGAACTCAAATGCCACTTAAATGCCACTCAAATGCCACTTAAATGCCACACAATATTAACTCGGCAAGTCTAGTCAACGCCATAACCCATTGCATCAACTCCGGGCATTCATCCCACAAAAAAACACTTGGTAGGGAGGTCTGCTCATATATTACTACTCTCAAACACAACTAGAAAAATGTGAACATATGATATTACAAGATGATGCTGTGTGGTAACAAAGAGAGAAATGTGAGAGATAAGCGTAGGAGTAGAATATTTAAAGCCAACAAGTTTTTTTAAGGCAATTTATTGTGGGTTTTTCAAAAAGTTATAAAACAGGAAGTGACAGGAAATGTTTGGCCTAGTTTGCCAAGCACTCCAATCACTTATGACGATGATATTGTGGGAGAATTTGCTGGCGAATTATGCTTACCTGGCACAGGTAAGATAGTTGCAGTTATTCATAATTACAAGCGAAGGATGACATGAAGTACAAGTTGCCTCCTCCTCACAACATCAAGGAAAGACGACTTTTGACCAATGTTATACAGATCTATAGGAAGGCAAAAGGTTGAACAGAGAGTACGCCCACCTTACTATCAAGGACCAATAGGACGATAAAATAACGATATGCTTAACTGGTTCAATATGTGCCTTATTGTTTTAATGAAATATGATTGATTGTCAATTATGTTATGTTTGTTGTATTTTTGAATGATTATGAGAAACTGAGCCAGAGAGCTCAATTTTATTCTTTGCAATAAAGCTCGCACTTCAAGACTAGTCTTGTTGTTACCCTATATAGGGAGTTGCAGATTTACACTTAGACAAGCAGAATAACAGTTGTTACCAAGAAGTAGCAAAAAGCACTACAATATGAATAGACCAATAAAACGATATATAAATATTGTCACAAATGAAAGTTAAATAAAGGAATTAAAATAGCTGGGGCCCAGAAGTTAGGGGCAGAGCCGGTACGTATTCTAGCCATTAATAGTTAAGTATTCTTTCCTCACCGGTTTCTTGGTCTTTCTTGTCCTTGGATCATACTTTCTGGACTTCTGAGGGTAGTTAGATGCTGGATATGGGTGATGCTAGGTCTTAGGCTATCTTTCTCTCTCAGGCTATGTCAACCATCTTTCTGTCGTCCCAGGATAGCTACCCAGGGCCGGGGTTGTAAATACCCTGTGCCGGTATAGTATTATAATGGCTCTAGTGTACAATAATGTACTTTGGCAACTAGGTTAACCGCAATTGGTTCCGGTCTTTGTCAATTGCTTCTGATGTCTGCTTGCCTGATGTCTGCAGACTATCAGGGGGACCTTTAACAAGTAGTTGTCACAGTTAGTGACCAGTAAAGTCATCTACAATATTAAAGATAGTTACAGGTAGTCTGTTGGTAATTATTTTTGTCGACTTATAAAACATAATAATAGAAACACAATATAAACGATTCCCAAGAGCAAAACGATGAAGGTTCTTTAAAATATGAATTTAAACCCAAGTATTAACCACTACTGCCTAAAAATTAACCTATTTTTCCTCAATAGAGTCAAATCAGTGCACTGATCAGTGGTGTTTTGTGATTTCCCAAAAGCTAGATACAAATAGAAGATTTAAATGCATGTTCATAACATAGTTCACGCTTTAAAAAGTTTAAAAAGGCCTATGATTCAGTTATATTAACCCTTCAAAATTGTTGAAATTCTTAATTTTGCAAAGTTTGTATGAATTAAGTTACCTTCACAGTTATAATCAGCAGCGTTTACCTACTCTCTAATAAAGTTATACTCATCCAACATGTGTTTTACGTAAAATCAAATTATCTATCAACAAACATCAAAATGCTAGTCATTACTCATCAATAACCTCATGCTCAAACCAATATTCAAACCAATTGTACCAATGAGGTAAAAAAAGTTTAGATCTAACTGAAAAAAAGTGAAAAAAAATGAAAATTCTTTCAACAAACTAGAATCAAAGTTTAATCACGAATTACAAAGCACATATTCATACTCATAACCATTTAGAGGATTTGAGTATTGTATAAAAATTAAGTGTTGTGCCTTTTTATTGGCACCATTGACCATGAGAACCAAAGAGGTACTTTTTTTGCACCAGGTTTTATCGAAGTTTTTATTTTATATTTGTTGCGTAGTTCATTGAAAAAAGTATTTATTGCGTAGAGGGTCAACAGAACCTACTAGTGCTTAGTAAAAATGGAATCATTTCTCCATCTCAAAATTTTTCTTTTTTGCAATGATTACTGTTTCAGCTCACTATGATAATCGTTAGTCAAAATAATGTTTACATATACTATGTTTCCACATCATGACAAAATATCGCCAAATCTCTGTGGTTTGCTACCACAAATAATTAGCGACAAGGGCATATATTTCCACGACTCAAAGTTTATCGCCGTTGGTTAAACCACGCCCACAGAGGCATTTGCAGTCAGTGAGCTGTTGAGTGCAATTTAGCCGACTAGCGTTGCAGGCTGTTTTTATTATTATTTTCCTCTATTGTGAAATATATGAATAAAACATCACTGAGTTGTGGGCTAGCTAAGGAAGCTGTGTGGTGACAAAGAATTTTAGTACCACACTGGCTATGATTCAATAAATTATATTATTTATTATTATTAATAATAAATAAATAATAATTATAATAAATAACCAAGTGAATTTTTGCTAAAAAAACATACTACCATTTGTTTTCACCACTGCAATAATTAATTACCAGCAGCTAAGATTCATTCGTTTCAAATCAGTTGTATTGTTTCATAAATAACTTTGTAATAAACCACAAACGATCCTCGTTAGTTAAATATAAACACACACTAGCTAACGATGCCATGCAGTTACAATGGATAATTTGTGGCTTCCTGTTTTATTACGCATGTCTGGTTTTATCGCCTTTGGCGACATTAGCGTTTCCAATAGCAATAAACATCTGGAATTCTGCCTATCGCCAATTTTTCGCTTTCAGAGAGCGACAAATGTTTGTCGACAAGTCTCACGACAAATTTGTCGACAGTGCTGTTTCCAATTGGAATTTCCCTTTATCGCCGGCAGTATCGCCAATTTGTCATGATGTGGAAACATAGTAATAATCACAATGGATCTAAATGAACACATGGGTAAGTAAACATGGCTATGGTCATAGACATATATAGGTATGTACAAGTTCATGAATGGAGAAGGTTATGTACATGTACATGAATATGGACATGCTCATAAATTGACATGAAGGTGTAAAGAGATGTGGACATGAGCTTGAACATACACATGTACATGAATGAACATGGATATGAGTATAAATGGACATAGTTATGGACAAGCACATGTACATGTGCGCAAATAGATATTGACAAGATTATGAACATAAATGGACAGTCATAGATATGTATGTGGATATGGACTTGAACATGGGCATTTACATAAACATTTTATATCTATCGCTAATATATTACCAAAACTTGGATTTTGTAGCAAGTATTATGAAAATTTTAAATATTGTATTATGCTACAAATAAATTCAACAAAACTTGCAACTGAGCAATACAGGTGCATAAAAACGACATGTGAACAGGAGTTGTAGATCGGAGGTTAGCTCCTGAGGGTAATTCTGAATTGAATTGTCAAACAACATAGGTGATATGATGTGCACATTTTGCTGAGGGAGTCTTCCAGCGGTTACTAAATTGTACTTCCCCAATTTTTTTCCCATTTTTGGTATCTTCAGGGGGCCTGTGTACAGCTATTTAGCAGTACAACACTTGGAGACACCATATGTTTCAAACACCTCAATCTTGGATTGCGAGGTAGGAATAAGTCAGAGAAGGTGAGCTCTTTGATAAAGTTCAAACTGCCCACAACTTCAACATTAGAGTAAGGGCCTCTTTATCAGAGAGAGTTAGCATTCAGGAAAGAGGGTTGCATTTATTGGAGTTTTCTCTGTTTGCGTTTAAGTTGCTTCAGTTATTTAGCAAAGTATCTGACTGTCTGTAGTAGGAGCTGTACTCAGTCATAAGGAATCAATACTGATTGTTTTTAGTTGAAAATTAAAAGATCAGAGAAATTCTGTAGTGGATTTTACTGGCTAAATACAGTGACCACTACTGTGCAGAGGTCCCCTTGATGGTGGCTACCACAGGCAGGCCTTCAATGAATGCAATAGACAAAGACCAGAATCTATTGTAGCGATTATATTACTCTGACAAATGATTATTGATAATAACTAATCATACCGGCACTAGATATTACTACCCCCGACCCTGGATAGCTACCCTGGGTCGGTAACAAGATGGCTGCTATAACCAGAGAGACAAAACCTAGCCCAAGTGCCTCCAGATGCCACCTCCCGAAGCTATCTACCCTTAGATGTAGAGAAATGTGAATCAAAGACTGAAAAAGACTAAAGAACTCTCAGGGATTATATCAACCTATCACTGGCCAAGCTAACCATAAACTCCGCCCCTTACTTCTGGGTACCAGTGCTCTTTAATTCAGTTATCATTATCGTATTGGACAATACTGTTTACTATATGCCATATAACTTTCTGCCATGCTTCCTGTGCATGGTTAAAAACTTTCCGTTGATACTTCCTTTAACTCTGCCTATGAAAGGCAGAAGTTTTGTTATACTCATTGCAGTGCATTGCAGTGCATTGCCACTCAGCGTTGCATTGGATTGCCTCCGTATATTATGCTATGAATCAAGGATATATTTATACACTACTTGAAAGCTCCAAGTGTGTATGTCTGAGCCGAGGGCTCATTACCGCTGTTAAAGTCGGTCAATTACTTTGCAACATTTTGTTTGTGCCATCCAGGCACGAGGTCACCTCTGAGTTGAGGTAGACTGTAGATTGTCAGGCCTGAAGTGGCTGACGGTATTGTTGTGACTGAACTAGACCGCGCGTCTACCAGCACAACCCCCTAGCGGAAGGTAGTGGACATAAAAATCCGCTACAATTGGGCATCCATGGAGACAGAGGAGACAGTAGGGTGAGGTTTAGCACAAAGTTTGTGCTCCTTGGCTAGGAAGGGATGGCTCACCAGATGTTTTTCAACCTGGAGTCTATTTTTCAACTAGCGACTTGACTTGCGTTGGTTTAATCTCAGGAAAGTTGTTTGATGCAAAAAAATGCCTTTGAACTGACATTATATTTTATACTCTACTGTTCACAGCCAAAAGATGCAATTGAAGGCAGAGGTAATCTATGATTTAAGATTTAGGGAGGGGAGCACCTTCAACGCTGTAGATTTAAGCCTCTCTATCTTATACCAGCATTTTTTGTAGTGTAGTACCATTTGTTTTCTGGAAATAAACAATAGATTTTACAACTTCATGATTTGACAATTTGAAACAAACTCCACAGGCAATCCAGATTCTTTGAAGCATGCTTGGTTTTTCAACCATTACAGCATTCTCCCATTGGACCTCTCTGTATGGGGAAAGGCTGTATGAGCTCCCTAATGATAAATTTCTTTTATCCCCAGAAAATGTAAAGTTAAATACTCTGCATCACCAATGCGGGTTAACTTTTGAGGCTTAAAATGCTGTGCCGGGACTGGTTGGGAAAGTTACATGATGCCTTTGAATGTGTGAGCCAATCTTTCAACAGCCTTTGCTTCTGCTGTACCAGCTTGCATTTTCGCAGCTCTTCTGGTTTTCTTTGTAACATAAGATTTAGCTGCTAGCATCAGTGAGCAAAATAAAAAACTTTCTGTGCCAGGGAAAGCAGAAACCAGGATCAGGAGATGTCTAATAATCTGGAAGTTGCTTTAGCTGGATCAAAAAAGCTTCTGGGATCATATTCAGGGTCAGCAGCTGCTGTATTCTAATTAGGAAAATTATAGAAGGGTCAGACACTATTGCATGGATCTCATTGGTGTCATCATTATTATTAGTATTGTTATCTACTGTAAAAAATCATATTTCTTTAGCTGATTAAATTTCATTTATATGACTCCACTTTTTTATACCAAGTAATCGTCTCAAGTATTGAATAAATATAATGATCATTTTTCCGGGAAGCAGTTTTAACAGTGTCGGTTTTACTATTTGCTGTAGAAATTCAGCAGCAAAGCTTAAACATTGCCGTGACATACTACTCACCAGCATTGTGTGGATGAAATTATACATTTGTCACTCTGTCTCCAATGTTGCTTGATGATTGAGAGCGGTGGATGAACTTGGGCGGTTTATGGCTAACACTGAACTGTAGGATTTAAACATGTGGAAATAAATTAGCGCAATTCAAAAATGCAAGCAAAATGTTTCAATGTATTAAATGTAGTAAGTAGAAGTTAAGGTATATACAATCCCAAAAAATATTATAATTACCATTGCAGACATACTTACTTCAGTGATCAAAGATCGTAGCTTCCACAGTTTTAGCTAGTTAATTTGTGTGCTGAATTTTGTGAAGTGAAATTATAAAATTTAACCTAAACATCACTGGTTTCTTCTATAAATGCTGTTCAGTGGAATTGAGTTTCAATTCTAGGAATTTAGTTATTGGTGAAGGTAGATAAAACACTCCCAATACAGGGATATTGAGAAGAATAACAGTATTTGAAATTGGGTAGAGGAAGCTTTATTCAGCAGCACCGGTATTGCAAATAGTCCTAGCCTTGGCTTGAAGATGTATATAGCGGAACACGAAGCCTTGTGTTTGAAAAAACAGGTCAACAAGCAAAAGTGGCTTTTCCAAAGACATCTAAAAAGTAAGACTGGTAAAATATAGGAAACTCATTTCCAGAGTTTCTAATCCTCATTTTAATTATTTTATTCCAAATCAGTATCCGCCCCAATGGGTAGAAGTCAAAACAAATATCGATGCAAATTGAATTAAAGAAAATCTTGGAAAAACTTGAAGTCTTTAATCAGCTCTTAATCAAAACTTATTGTAGTAAAACAGTTAAAGTGAAAACCTGCTGCAGCCGCTATTTTGTTCAAAATACCTCAAGGATATTTCTGGCAGTGGCTCATTATCAAACTTGTATACACCAGAGTAAAGTTTTACACAAAAAGCCATCATGGTGAACATATGCAGATGAGAATACAGAAGGTCTGACTTTGAGATTGGTTTGTACAGCTTTAGAATGCGGATGTGTGGCGTTATATTGGCAATCTTAATGTTTGAGCAACTGTCAAAGAGCTTATATATTACATATTTCCCGAATCTTCCCTCATCAACAACTTGTTTTGAAGTTATTGGCGTTGTTAAAATATAAATTTTCTCAACTCTTTGATAATCATACACTCGGTTGTCTACTTGGTAACCAACCAGAGAGCCACGGTTTGAATAGAAAGCCATCGTGTTGTGTAGTTGTACTGCACTAAAAATGAGTTCTCCGTTATAGTTCTTTACAACCATCTTCACCATTCCTTGGAAGTTCTGAAAAGGCGTACATTCCACAGTGAAGTAACAAAAACCTTGAAGGGCATCAAAGAACTGATAATAAACTAAGTTTTCTTGTCTGTTGTATCCGACTGCTTTAAGAAAAAGTTTATAAGTACGAAGCATGATATCCATAAAAGAGTAATCCGTTGTTTCTTTGTTGGAGGATTTGCAAAAGCTGCAACTGCAGACAACTTCTGATAGAATTACTTTAGGAGTTTTTCGCCACAGTTTGAGCACAGCACTTGCTAAGCTTAAAGCGTATGATAGAATCAATTTTTTTTCGTTCCCTGTCAGATGAGATGAGAATTTTATGTCAGCTGCTACTGGTATCTTGTTACCAATCACTGCTAATTCACGGCCACGCTGGTCTGTCAATTTACGAACTGGGAACATTTTAGTATCTAGTTTTTGAATTTCCATGTAAATTTCATCTGTTGTTGATGTTTCTCTCCTGCCATTGTTTCCGGTAATTACTAAGCTATCCAGGTTTATTTTTCCAATTTCTGTAGCATTACATGATACCTGAAACAAAGAACTGCTAACAGGGTTTGTAGTAAACGCCTCGACACCATCGAGATCTACAAATTTATTAAAGTTTTTACCAGACGAGAAACTAATTAAAGCAATTTGGTGATATTGAGATGAATCCAACAGCACATATGCTGTACCATGAGTTTGCCAACCAACACTTCGTAGATGAAATGTTTGCTCACATTCAGTATTAGAGAACACAGATGCAACTACAGGTTTGTTCGCTTTGCATTTTGCTTGTAGAATATTTATTTGCGTTGGCTCAATGTCTTTCAGCGCAGTATCTGCGACAGTTGTAAGCTTGTTTTGTACCATGTGATCTTTGTCGTAAGTTAGCGATCTTTGAATAGCAAAACTTATGGTTAAAGCTTTCATTTCTACAGAACAGTTTTCTGGCCAGGTGACTGTTATCAGACCATTGCTGGAAAGAATTGCACAATCTCTGATCATGAATTGGTCATTATCTACTACAATGTCGTGGTAAAAGAGCTGAGTATCTAAATAGACTTTGTTGTTTGCAACTCTACCAATAGGTAGCTCTGGTGAGATATAAACTGTGATTGGATGTTCTACAATCTCAGCTCCTCCCACACAAAACTTCATATTTCCACAAGAATCTTTAATAACCAGATCATAAGAGTTGTCTACCTTACAACAGTATGTAGTTGACTCTGAAGAGACCATTTCTAGGAGGATATTCTGGTTGTCTACAACTGCTGACATCTCCATTTCGCAGCAGTTTGTTAAGTAATCTAACAGTTCAGTTGACATCATGTTGACTAATCACAAAACTTTGTTTGTATTATATCTAAGTGAAAGTATTTGTCCGGCCAGCCGCACAAACCGTTTATCCACAAAGGTTTTATTGAAACTTTATTTAACAGCTTTTAAAGGTATGGCAAGCAGTTAAATGCTGCATTCCCTGAATATTATTTGAATAAAAAAAGTGCTCAACAATGATTAAAATGTGTTTGCACAATGTATGGCCCTTTTTTGAAGACTGCTTTCAAAATATTGTTGAACTGACTGGCAGTCTATATTTTATTGTTGTAACCATAAAATTAACATTTCATCCTGCAGTCTCATTCTGTTTTTACACTAGAGAAAACGCGCAAACCTGTGTAAAAATTTATTACTGGGAAATCCCAAAAAATAAATATTGCGGGCTTATATAAAACAGTGGACAAAGTCTGGAAATCCCCATAATAAATTGGGGTTTCCCCACTGTTTGAAAACTTTCGCGGTCTGCGCGTTTTTCTCTATTCTCTCAATGTCAAAAAAAAGTTTTCATTCATTTGCACAAATTTGTTAAGTAAATGACTCTTACATGTTTTCAAGACCGGTAGTACTAACAAACCAAACATTTATCGGTGATACCTCTTCAACTTTTAATAAAACTGAGACAAAAACCAACTTCACCATTTAGAAACTGTCAATACAATTACGGACCATCACCTTTGTAATAATGTGCAAAGAAAGTTGGAGATTTTTTGTTTGCTCTTGAGGCTGTTTTATGGACTCATATACCATGTTGTAGTGGATTTTTACATATTCAACAGCTTTTAAAGGTATGGCAAGCAGTTGAAAGTTGCATTCCCCAAAAATTATTTGACTAAAAAAGTTCTCAACAGTGATTCAAATGTGTTTGCACAATATATGGTACTTTTTTGAAGACTGGTTTCAAAATATGCTTGAACTGCCTGGGAGTCTATAATTCATTGTTGCAACCATAAAATATTCTTTTCATCTAGCAGTTTTCTTCTGTTTTTACACTCTATCAATGTCCAAAAAAATTAGTTTTCATTCATATTCAAAAATTCACCAAATTTATCTTTTTTCTTTGCTTTAGAGTTGTCTTCTCACTGATATATTGGGATGTCATGAGCCCCAGTGTCTCTTATAGGTCACTAAGTGTTTTTGACCCAATAACCAACAAACGAACACTAACAATACTGACTACAGATCCCCATATAAGATGTAGAGGGAACTCGTATGATTTACTTCCCATTTATTATTACTTATTTAAATATTGTGTGTTGTCATCAGGGATTAACACCATTCATTTCATTTCAGTGTTAAATAATTTTCATTCAAGCACAAGTTTGATACAACTTGTAATTATGAACTTACAAATTTCACCCAACAACCTTGAGAAGATTGTTACCTTACTTATTTAGATTATTAATTTATTTATAAATTTTAAAATATTTAATTATTATGATTATATGAAATATATTGTTTATAAAAGAATAAATTCAACAAAATTATTAATTAATTGCTGTCATTTATTAGTCACATACCACAAGGCACACCACAGGGCACACCACAGGGCACACCGCAGGGTACACCACAGTGCACACCACACGTTTGGGAAATTGTCATGAGAGTTTGTTATTATTATTGTTATTGCTAATCGGTTACTAGAGTTGTGAAATCTACAACCAACGTTTCATGAGCAGTAGATGGGGGTGGATCTGATAATACCAACAATTCGCCGTGTAAATCAATCATTAAAATATATCGCTGCTGTTGAGGTAAATTGTAGCGTCCACAAACTGATCACGAAATATGACGTCACACGTCAAAAGCATCGATATAAATATTTGTAGCACCTATTTTTTTTCAGTTTCCAAATATTCGGGAATTACTAAATTTTTAATAACTTGGGACCACAGGCTGCTAGAAACAAAATTTTAAAAGGGTTTAATAGGATACAATATGCCGAACAAGATTAACCAATCACTGCACTTCTTACATATCTGTAGTTTTGGGAAAAATTGTCTGGAAATGACGTAGTAAACGTGACTTTTCCCAGTGCGCCGATGGACCATATGATTTTAGTTTATGTTATATCACTAGCCTGTCTTATTACCGACCTGTTGATATACTATTTGTTATAGATCCTTTACATCTGGAGGTAGGAAAATAGATTTAATAATTTCCTTGCCAAATAAAAACGTAATTTTTTTTAATATATATTATCATGAAGCAATTAGTAACTGACCGCAAATTAATTACGCTCGCTTGGTCTTGCGTCACGGATTTCACTCTAATGTATCAATAATGAGGCGTAAAACTAACCGCAATGCGAACATGAAACAAAGTAATTTTTTTGCTGAGAGGGTCATTTTTAAAACTCATTTTCTCAGTAACTATCAATGAGAGACAAAAAATTTTACTACTATTGTGACTGCAAGATATGATTCTACGCCATGATATGTTTTTTAATGTCCCAAGGCTGATTTGAAAATTGCACTTGTGCTAGCTATAAATTGCAGGGTTGCAATGTAGTTTATTTACATTGGCAAACTTAGTTAGGCACGAAATACGATGCTTTGGCTCAACACGGTAGGATCTACAAACATCATTATTCAATTAATGTTTTCCAAGTGAGTAAGGCAAAATATTTTTTGAAAAAATAAATTAAAGGTTATATTGATCCCCCGCGCTTCCTCAATTACATCATTTTTGTCATATCAGTTGCTTTAAATGTCTCAAATTAAGATAATAGTCAAGCAAGTCGTGAATTCTAACTATAAGTTATATTGGCAATCGAACTGCTTATGGTTGCATCTACAAAGAGAAACTACGGGCCGGATTCCCATTGCATACTAAATGAGTCATTGGATGTGCTAGCAGACTTTTCCGAGCAAGTCGGTTGATAGCACTATCTACAGCAGGCAGACTTTAGCATAGAACCAGGTGAGCCAAGAGAATTCCTCTCTAAAGGCATCGCTCTAGTGGCTACACACACAGATTATTGATCACCGCAACGCTACGGAGTGTCTAGTGAGGCAAAGAGGACATAATAATTGAAGTTAGTCATTATGATAACTATTATAAATATTAATTATAATAATTAATTAATTATGAGCTTTGTTTATAATGCTAGATAAATAATTGAATTATAAAAATGTTCACCGGAGTCTTCAAATTTCATCCTAATATTTTACCCAATCGAGAGTGGTGATTTCATAATAGTTGTCCAATGGCCAATGGTCAGGCAAAAAAGGTTTTCACAGACCTACATTTTGGTCTACGAAAGTGAACGTCTTTTTGTAAGAAAAACGTTGCTTGCAAAGAAAAAAAGTCCTTTTCGTTGTATCCTGACTAAACATAGGTGTGTGTAGCCACCCTTTTACTGATGAATGTACAGATGATTCAAATTGTAGCGGTTAGCCAGTTCCTAATGCGTCTGCTTGTGTAACTGCTTTCCTGTTGAGTCTTCCCATTTGTTGTTGCAATCTATTTTTGTTGTATGGTCTGATTATTAGCAGCCAATCATATGTCTCATTTTGGAATGCCTAATTTACATAAACTGTTTATTAATTGCATGCACATTCGCCTAGAGAGGCAGAACTGTTTAAGATTTGTACTGGCAGGTTGTCTGTACAAATGATATTGCTTTGAATAAAGTTAGTGGTAACCTGAAACTGTTATAATTAGTCCCGCAAGTTGCTGTTCTATCATATCTGGCAGAACCCCGTGTACTCTCACTAACTAACACTTGCATTATTTGACGAGTACTACTTATAGTAAAGCGCTCTATACAGAGTTAGCTCTACACAAACCGGTGCAGTTCGTACAATCCGGCAGAACCCAGCACTAGCAACTAGATAACTTGTCATCTACCACCATATGATAATCCCTCTCACTAGCAGCTGTTCAGCGGAGCGCATGGCAAAATATTTTCCAATATTAGCCTTTTCCCTTCAGTCATTCAACACCTTACCTTCCACCCCTCCATGTTCCTGCTTCATCACCTTACCTTCCACCCCTCTATATTCCTGCTCCAACACCTTATATTCCACCCTTCCATGTTCTTGCTCTCATTATGGAAATTCATCTGCCTAATGTTTCCACCTGAAGCCAGTTACTTCCCTTCCCCTTATAGCGCGAAACCCTGGAATCTGTTTATGTTTGTACACCTCAACTAGTCTCCCGCTCTCACCACTTCTCCGAGTAAAAGACCTCATATTTCTCTTACTGCTGACTAAAGTTTTGTCTTTCACAATACCACAAATTAAAAGACGGGTTTACAAACATCAATATATATATAGTCTAACGTCTAGCACTCTAGCCAGAGAGCACCATTGGCCCAATAAACTGTAATACCATTTACATTATATGCTAACATCTAAGGGGTAGAAAGACTTTTTATTTATTGAAAGAGCATAGACCGCTCCTATGCATAACTGAAGTTTTGAGGAACAAAGATATATCCATACTTGAAATAAAAAAAGTTTTTTATAGCTTTGTCCTATTTATGTCAATCGAGTGAAGGTTTGTGGTGTTGCGTATTTTTGCCGGTGAAAGTGTAATCTCAATGATGTATTTCAAGCAGTAGATACTTTATGCTATGATAAGATTGATTGATTCGGACATGGACGGTTTGTCATTATGGATATCCAAATATGAATATGGTCTTAATACAAAGCTTTTCACTGCAATGAAGTGTATCTTCATCAGCATGTGCTATGTGCAGCTACCATGTTGACATGTTATTGGTCAACACAGAGACCACTCTTGAAGGATAGAACCCAAAAAGGTTGTTCTTACTCAATCCAACCGACCTGGGTTAAACAAGGCCTAGGAGCAGCTTTCTAGATTTCCGTGAACTTGTATGGTGAATTTTGATGATGTTGAAACCACATCAGTAGTAGTGTAAGAGCAGATACCTTCCATGGTATCTAAGTACAGAAGGTTCTCATGGCTCCAAGTGTCTTTTTGTTGGCACCAGTAACCATGAGAACTCGAAAGGTACTTTTTTGTAAATCAGTTTAGTAGTTTTAATTTTGTTTGTAATTGTATGATTAACTGTATTTATTGTGCAGGGGTTGTTTATATGAGGGTCTGTATGATGATTTAGATTGGGATGTTTGAATATTGTACAGAAATGAAGTGTTGTATAAATGTATAGCTTTATTACATGAGAAAAAA